>JADDOH010011073.1:0-59514 GCA_016648135.1 Agrypnia vestita | reverse complement strand
AATCTTGCTGCTTTTCAAAAAAAGCATGTTTTAACCTGTCTCTGATATCTGTTTAATAGTAGGTATATAAAAACGTAGTACGTATATAAAAACGTAGTAGGTATATAAAAACGTAGTAGGTATATAAAAACATGCGCGTATTCGAATGCAGCATTGTGGCAAAGTCAATCCGTAATTTCGGAGATTTAAGATTTTGAATAAACGAATATTTACATTTGTATACATTGATAGCTGTTCGTACCCGGCGTTGCTCGGGTTAAGGATAAATTTATGGGGACACACAAAGGTTTCAATGTTTCGCAGTCTCTAATAAAAAGAAGGATCCATTTAATCTAGACTGGGATGGATGGGATGTTAAGGGAGGAATTGTGACCTATGTTACCTGCCGGGTCCTAAAGAATAAGTTACCAAATTTTGAGTCCGATTGGTCGAACGGTAGAGATTTGCATTGGAAATATATAAGGGAAGGGGAAGGGGTTAAAGTGGAGAGGGAAATATCGTCTAGGTTACCCGCCAGGTCCTAAAGAATAAGTTACCAAATTTTGAGTCCGACTGGTCGAACGGTTACAGATTTGCATTGGAAATATGGGGAGGGAAAGAGGTAGAATTGGAGGAGTAAAATGTCCTAAAGCATAAGTATGCAAAAGTTCAGTCGAATCGGAAAAACGGTGTAGATTTTTATAGAGTACAGACAGACAGACAGACATTCGGCCCGATTCTGAAAATAACAATGTCTGGATCTTTAAGATCTTTATCCCAACACTTAATAGACGATAATAAAAATTAAAAATGTCCAGAGCGGATTTTGTAATTCTACGGCTCAAATGCACTGTATTAAAAGATGATATAAGAAAGATTGTTTCTTACAATCGTATTAATTTATTCATCCACAGCGTCCAGATGAAATATCATGGCTAAACTTGTAATGACCGCGTTCGGCGTTACCGCGTATTCAAATCTTCCCACCTTGACATTTTTTGACAGATATGTCTGGATCTTTAAGATCTTTATCCCAACACTTAATAGACGATAATAAAAATTAAAAATAAACGAGACATAGCTTTACGTCGGTGTTTGTTTCTATGAGGGAGGGAGAAAGACGTAAATTGTTATCTATCAAATGTCAAGATGGGAAGATTTGAATACGCGGTAACGCCGAACGTGGTCATGAAAAGTTTAGCCATATTTCATCTGGACGCTGTGGATGAAGAAATTAATATGATTGTAAGAAACAATCTTTCTTATATCATCTTCTAATACAGTGTATTTGAGCCGTAGACTTACAAAATCTGCTCTGGACATTTTTAATTTTCATTATCGTCTATTAAGTGTTGGGATAAAGATCTTAAAGATCCAGACATTGTTATTTTCAGAATACGGATGATTGAGTTTTATGGGTTTAGATATCGCGATACGATTGGCTGCACTTTCTCATCGGTTCAAACGTTTTATTAAGCATGTTATCTTATCTTGTCTTATCTTATTGTTAAATGTTATGTTATGTTATCTAAATATTTATCAATATAGAAAGGACAGGTATCTGCGTCTTTTTTTTCAAATATTTTTTGCGAATTCGAATGCAACGTTGGTTGTGTCAAAAAGAACTTTAGGAGATTTATGATTTTGGACGATCGAAAATATACATTTTTATTTACATAAATAAATATTAGGTATATGAAAACAAATTTGGTATACATAAACATTCTCGTAATCGCAACGTCGTGCCAAAATTTCAAAGCAATCTGTGAAGAACTTTCAGAGATTATCGATTTTGTATAAACGAACACTTACATTTTTATTTATATAGATTTTAGTATTTGTGACTATTACATTATAAAAAGCGCATTGCTTTAAAAATGGAATGGAAATGTTAATCAATCAAAAAGAGACTACATATAAGATCGAAAAAATTTCGTTAACTCACCAGACTGCCGTGGCGAAACTATATAACGCGCCATCCCCGGATAGAATTGAGGTGCGTTGGCTGGAATCCCGGTGGCAGTTAAAATATTATTTTTTTTAATTTGATTTTTCTGTATGTTTTTTCTAATTGACTAATAAAAATTTGTTTAATATTATAGTGTTGGGCAAGTTGAACCCCGTATAAGAAACCCGGAGTTCTAATAATGTTGGTTATTTTTATTAATATTAGGTCCTTACATATAAAATTGGCGTTTTGCCGTACTGGCAAATTTGATCTCAAATATTTTCTCTTTGGTTAGGAATTGCAAATCCAAATTTATACAGCTATTTACTCATGTATTTGTGTTTTGAAAATTATAATTCATTTGTTTTTTCCTCAATTGTTTTTTTCTTTGCGTCACTCAGTTTACAAAATGAAAAACTTGAAATATCGCGTTATTCACGAGTACGAGTTCCACCGTGGCACCAGTGCTGCAGAAACGGCTCGAAGGATTAATGATGTGTATGGCGACGGTGCCGCAAAAGAAAACACAGTGCGTTTTTGGTTCCAACGATTTCGTTCTGGAAATTTCGACCTGCAGAACAAGCCCCGTGGACGGCCGGATACCAAAGTTGATAATGAAGAATTGAAGGCTACTGTGGAAGCGGATCCATCGCAAACCACATCCGAGTTAGCTGCAGGCTGCGGTGTTAGTGATAAAACTGTTTTAATCCACTTGAAGCAAATTGGTAATGTGAAAAAGCTTGAAAGGTGGGTAACTCACGAATTGAGTGAAGCAAATCAACAAACGCGCGTTGACTGCTGCGTTGCATTACTCAACCGGCACAATAATGAAGGGATTTTAAATCGAGTCATTACCTGTGATGAAAAGTGGATCCTGTACGATAATCGGAAGCGCTCATCGCAATGGCTGAACCCTGTCGAACCAGCCAAACCATGCCCCAAGCGAAAATTGACTCCAAAAAAGTTACTTGTGAGCGTTTGGTGGACTAGTGCTGGTGTCGTTCACTACCGCTTTCTTACATCTGGCCAGACGATTACGGCAGATGTCTATTGTCAGCAACTGCAAACCATGATGGAAAAGCTAGCTGCTAAACAACCGAGGCTGGTTAATCGCTCTAGGCCACTGCTCCTTCATGATAACGCTAGACCACACACTGCACAACAGACAGCTACCAAATTAGAGGAGCTTCAATTGGAATGTCTAAGACATCCACCGTACTCTCCGGACATTGCCCCAACAGATCACCATTTTTTTCGAAATTTGGATAACTTCTTGCAAAGGAAAAAATTCAACTCCGATGGGGCAGTCCAAACCGCCTTCAAAGATTTTATTGATTCCCGTCCGAATGGTTTTTTTAGTAAAGGGATCGATGAACTACCTATGAGATGGCAAAAGTGCATAGAGAGCAATGGTAAATACTTTGATTAAATAAATATATTATAATAAAAAAAAATCGGCTTTATGTTCCTCCCATACTAAACGTCAATTTCATATGTAAGGACCTAATATTTATTTGGAATGTTTACTTTATAACGAAATTTTAAAAATTGTTATTTAACATAACATTACGTTCAGATTTATTATATGAGTAGCTGCAGAGGTCATGACAATCTTCTAGTGATCTGATGGTCAGTGGTTCGAGCCCCATTCCAGGACACCATCATGTTAGTCCTATTTTCATAGCACAAGTGTTTAGCTTATTTTGAGAATAGTAAAATTAAGCGCGAAGATAGCGCGTTTTCACATGGATTATCTATTGTACGAAATTTAAAATGTATCGGCAAATTAATATCGCCGATTCCGATATATCGGAAAACCCACGATATCGCCGATATATCGGTATCGGATGCATCCCTATTAAATATCGACGTATTAGATTTTTGTGGGTTCAAATTTTTAGAAGCCATCTTTTCAGTTTCATGATTTTGGGTTGGACGCTTTCAATTTAGAGTCAAATTTAGGATATCACCTTTCCAAAGAAAACGTTTTTTAGTTAAGAATATTATATTTTTGAACATCGTTAGTTGTATTATGTACCAAATGATCATCTCTATGTGGCTTTTCATTATTATTGTTTTTACAATGAAAAGTTTGTATTTCCTTTTGAAACATATTCAATTAAATTGTGTTCAGGAATGTTCCCTTTAAAATGTGGTTTGTGTTTTGCCTCATATACATACACACGCACTCCGCTCAAACACTATCCTAGCCACCTCTGTTCACTTCCTCCTCTCACTATCATTCCTATTTTTCTATTTTTTTTTTCTTAATATTTTGCTCTTCGCCTTTCAGAATTATTTGGTATTTTTTTTATAACTTCTCTTTTTTTATTTGTATCACTTTGATTACTACGTTTTATTAATTAACTTTCTCTTTTTGGTTTTTCTTGTTATTGCTCTTTTCGCTTTGTTTTTAATATTTTATGTTATGCTGTAGATCTCTATAATTTATTTCAATACATTGTGTCATTACAATAAATCGTTTATATTGAGATTACTAAAATAAAATAAATAAATTAAAGAAATAAGAAATATGAAAACAATATCTAATAATATTTTTTTCATGTTGATCATGCAAAAGTATCACTTTTAATGCTAACAATACTATTTTAAAAAACTCCATTATCTCATAATTATATTTTGGAAGTTCTTGCACTCGAGGTGCGAAATATCATTAGTTGGCATTGCAGTCAGGTTAGGCAGTTTTTTTTTTTTTTTTACAAGAATGCGCCTTTAAAATCTATTCAAGGTTACTTTAAACGATTATATCTCAATAAGTATACGTAGCAGGTGGAAGATGATAGAGTGAATCGATTGAGTACAGATGTAAGATTTCTTTAGATTGTTATTTTTATTTACTATAGTCATTAGGTTGGTAGGAAAATAAAAAAATGAAAAGCGCCTTATGAGCTTAAATTCAATCCGCGAAAATTTGACTCCAATGTCAAACACACATTATTATAACAAATACACCAATCTAGGCAACGTCTTTTGCAGTTTTCGGCTTCATTGGTGTCTTCGAATTTTTTACCGCGTACATTTTGACCTAGAAAAGGCTTCTGCACTTTTGGGCGCAAAATTTGAAAACCATGAAATCACTTCCTAATTACATGCCCCTTAGCAAATGCTGCTTGTCTGTTCAGACCACCATGAATGATGCGTCGTCTACGTGAACTTTTTTTTAGAACGGAAAGTCAGACAGGAAGCAGCGAAAAAATCTTAAATATTATACCCGATTGAATGGTTGTGACATTTATATCTTGACCCTCAAACCATAAATGTTCCCTTGACCGGTCCAGAAAACTTATTTCGTGTTCTACGATCGTTAACGTGAGTCCAAACGAGATTTTTAATATTCACTAGCTGTAACCCGTTAAAAATGACGTTACTTTTGGATTAAATTACTAATGTCAAAGTTGCACCAATTTCATAGGTGATGTGAAGTTTTGTCGCAAGCGAGTTTAAAAGCACTTATTCCAATTTAAAAATCGTATTGATTTCCTTAGAGAGTTTGACAGATTAGCTATTTTATCTATACGGTACGTGAACTATATACAATTGTTCAATGATTAAAAATGGGAAAGGCTGATTTAATATGAATAAAACAGCAAAAACAAGTAATTTGTATGGGAATCTATGGCGTGAAGTGTCAAAAATGTATCATTTTTAAACTTAAAATAACTGCTTTTAATCTTGCTTGCGACAAAGTTTTACATCATTTGTGTAATCAGGACCCTTTGTCACGCTGGGGAAAGGGAAGTTTTGCAAAATTGCTGCAACTTGAACATTGGTAACTATAGCCGTACTTTTACATGTCGGTTCCTAAAGCATAAATATTTATTTATAAAAAGTTACGACTTACGGACAGACAACGAAATTATCATGTTTGATATAAGTTACTTCAATGATAGTCCAACGTTTTACAGAAAATAAGTTAAAACTATTGAAAAAATTATCAAAAATTTTTTGAAGACGTGCTTTTATACGCTCTCTTTGCGTAGGTACATTCATAATAAAAATTTTAACATCACCCATATGCAGAATCCAAATGCATGCGTCAACACTCTTTGAGCCCGTGGCATAATTATGTTGAACGTTCTTTTTGTCAAACCGTTTTTTTTTCTAAACCAAAGTTATCCTGAGATAAATTCAACGTTATCAACTATTTAAAAAGGATTGAAAAAAATACACAAAAAATAAAAAAATATTAAAAAACAGTGTTTTTTAAGACAAAAATTGCAAGTAAACAAATTAACAGATTTTTAAATAATTATAATAAATTTAAGATAATCGTTTACTTTGTAATATTATTGAATAAAAAAGACATCTCACGAACCATTCAGTCATAAAAGGCCCACAAAGTGGAGCAATTTTCTTCATTTGGTAAATTTAGTTAGTGTTATTTTAATAAGATATCCGTATTTAAAATATACGTAATCTGATGTATAAATTTTAAAATGAGATATTTCAGTACAAAAATGTGATAAAAAACGCAAAGAGAAGATATGAGAAAAAATGGTGAAATTTGCTCAATCTGCTGGACGATCGCCTTAAGGTTTTGAAATTATATTGTTACAGGATTCATTCGTAATTGAGTACCAGTTAAAATAATTTAAGATTTTGTTGCGTTGTTTAAATTGTGAACTTGTTAATACTCCCTATTAATAAATAAAAAAATGTCGCTTATCTCCATAACTATTGATAAAATGACATTGTAGCCTGAACATTTTCGAATCATAATTTTGGTAGGAATCTACTTGTAAAATATTGA
The DNA here is from genome assembly GCA_016648135.1 of Agrypnia vestita. Taxonomy (NCBI): domain Eukaryota; kingdom Metazoa; phylum Arthropoda; class Insecta; order Trichoptera; family Phryganeidae; genus Agrypnia; species Agrypnia vestita. The sequence continues at coordinate 52,816 of JADDOH010011073.1, read as the reverse complement.
CACGAGATGGTACAATCAGAAAGTATTACATGTAATATATGATTTTACAGCGTTGTACATCTTTCACACTAAAATTGGAAATTGCTAGAAGGTTCTGGGACGGCCCACCAGATTCTGGAAACATCGGGAAAGCGACACGTGCACGGGTCTACTGGCCGTATTCTGAAATAAGCAATATTGCCTATTGCCGTCAATTTTGTCGTTTTGAGTTTTACAGGTTTGAAATTAACGAATTCAATCAACCAGAAAGCTCTAAAACGTAAAAAAACGTTAAGTTTTTCAATTGTTGACATCTTAACGTTCTCTCTTATCATTGATTTTACTTAAATTTAAACTATTTTTGAAATTGTTGAAAAAATGAAATTTATCATCGTCATGGCACTAAAGCCAGGGGTTCCTGTTGGCCACCACTAAAAGATCCCTCCGCTTGTCTCTATCCTGTGCCCCGCCCAAACCTTGATCCTCATCCAGATTCCTCCGGATCCCAAGATGCCAACAGAGATTCGTTCTTCCCTCAGGTTCTGAGAAAATCAGGCGTGCACGTGGTGAAGTCTCATCAGGTACTTAAAAGTCTTTTGAAGCTCATAAACTTCGAGTTGTTGCGACGAAGCCAGTCAACAAATATTTTCAGGATTGTTTATTTACCTACGATAAATTTGCAGTTATTAATTATTATTTCATTTCAGAATCGCACGGATGACGGACATTACGATTTCGGATGCGGAAGCGAGTGCAGCGTGGAACAGGTAATGATTTTCATACCTAATTCAATTTGCTGATGGCTTTGGTGACCTTGGTGACCTTGGTTACCATGCGCCCTACATTCCAATAATACGCATGATGACAGTATCAAAGAGTAAGTGATTTTAGAGAAGAACTTTTTTTGAAAGGATTCTAATAAATGATCCAGTTTTAATATACGCATTGAGATTAATAAGATTTTCAATAAAACAAAAGTATAAAATTCTGCAATCGGCCATTTTAACTGAAACGCCGATCAGAGCGAATGACGTCACGCCATCACCGTGTCTCTTGAACTATTGTCATAGACACAATGCAATATTTACTTAGGCTTGACGTAGATGCCATGACACCTGCGGGCGTTTTCGCGCGAAACTAAAAATAGGTGGATGAAAATGCAATTTTTTGTATAAAAACTTAGTTTATTACTGAAATAATGTTATTTTCGGTAATAGTAGACGTGTACCTACATTATAGAAGGTTATTTCAAAATATGTCATCATGCCTATGATACATAAGTTTTTTTTTATTGTTACACTTGGTTTTTGTAGTGTTTTAATGTCTTTGTATGTTTTATTTCAGCTCGATTCATGATTTATTATAATTTTTTTGTTTGTGATTCTTTTATATTGTACGCCCGTCAGTGAGACTACTAGAAATCTAGGGTCTCAAGGCATACCGCCTTAGAAATTACTATTGAATATTTCATTTGACTAAACTATGCATATTCGAGATTTAAAATTGAAGAGTAAAGGAATATACCTGCCGCCACCAAATAATTTACTGTTTACGACTCTACTTTCTATTGACCAGGCCGACATCTGATAATAAAGAGATATAAAGATTCAACATTGCCATTTAAACCTTTCCCTGGTCGGCCATTTGTCATAAAAGTAATAAAATATATTTCAATTTGAAAATGTTAAATTGAGTCATTTTTAAACGGAATGTAGACGTCTCACAGGCGCCAAATACTTGATAGTTTGTCAGACTATCAAGTATTTGGCGCCCTGTTTTCACGACTTTGATCTAACCTCTGAGAGACGTCGCAGAAAAGTCCGACGTAATTAGTACATATTGCCACCCTCTATCGTAGAAGAAATAAACACTTCACAACAAAGTGCATATAATTTACGCCCCCGGAAACGGTAATCAGCCCGCCCTATACCTCCGCGGGTATAGGTCTTTCTCCTGATGACGTTGAATACGACTTCAACGAAACGTCGAGAACCGTTTCTCGGAAAAACATACGGTTGTATAAAATATCCGTAACCATTTACAGTTAAATATGTCTAACGACCGTAATAATAACCTTAACTCTTTAAAAAAATACTTTTTACGAAGTAAGATCTTTTTGTCCGGAATCATCTATCTCCGAAATAATCAATAATCACTTTCTGAAAAGATCATGTCCTCAAATATCCCGTCGTCTGTAATTTAAAATAGATCTCGATTCTGATTATTCCGGACATGATTTTTGCAGACATTGATTATTTAGGACCCAAGCTTATCTGATAAAAAAAAAAAAAAAAATTCCGGAATAATCAGTATACCCAAAAATCCGGTCCTCTGCAATGTTTCGTCATATAAAGATGTGTCATCTCTTTGCAAGTAATTTATCTAACTTTTTAACGGTGTGTTGTACAAAAGCATCACTAAAGAAAGCTCAAATTTGAAATATTTGACGAACCCATTTTTCTGACAAAATCAATATGTTTACACGAGCATTTTTGTAAAACTCGTCCACGGCTTTGGTTTACACAGTGCGCCCTTAAAATTTGAAATGTAACCAAGAAAATAAATACCCATATTTGTAAAACGTCTAAAATGGCTGCTTTTCTGGCCGAAAGTTGTTCAAACACAATGTCGAGACCTGTTGTTTATTATTTCATCCCAATATGTGTGTCGGTGGGCCTTTGTTTCTTCAAAATGGCGTTCAAACAAAGTTTGTGTAAACAATGCGTCCTGCAGTAATTTATTACGACAGTTGATGGTCGTAATTAATTCAGAAAAACATTTGGCAATTGGGGTGCATGTAGTGGTTTATATACTACACTCAGATGCACCTTGATTATTTTTTATTAATCCTCAACACACCACGGAAAGAATTACCGCATATAAAAATCAGGGTTGAAATGATTTAAATCAATACTTTTTTATTGCAACCAAAGGCCGAGAAGGCAGCCAAACTAGCCTTTCTTTTGAAAAAATTAAATTCGTACAAATTAAAAATCCAATAAAAACATAACATCTAAGTTATATGTAAGTAAATATAAGTGACTGACACTGCGGTGAAAGCCAAAGGTTTTATGATTATTTATTAATTTTAATTCTTTTTTATTTTCCTTGTTAATTTTTTGTTAAAATATGACATTTAAAAAAAAAAAGATTGACTTTTAGAAGAACTTGTTGATTTTCGTTAATTTTATAATATTCTTCGTTAAATGTGGCAAATAAATAATCTACTGTGTTTTTTTAAATTACTGACTTTTTAGAAGAACTAACGTGTTGATTTTTGTTAATTTTATTAATAATTAAAATAAACAAAAGTATATTGTGTTTTTCCTTAACAATAACTGACTTCCAAATTAAAAAAGATCGGAATATTAAAAAAAATCGATTTAAATCAAATAAATCTGATTATTTTGATTTTTTTTTAATCGTGATTTTTACCAACCCTGATAAAAATTGATAACTGCGTGACTTCTACTATTAGATTGAGGTCCAGAATAATTTGGTAATCTTAACGATTTCTTCTCTAAAGATAGCTTTAAAGTAACATCAGAAAACAATATAAACATAACATAACAATAAAGCCTGTCCCGGCCGAAGCGAGCGCAATATTACTTTTATGAATCTTATGGTTTACACTCATATTACCGATTGGTTAACATTCATCTCAGTTAATGCATTCTGCTGTAGCGTTAAAATTAGCGGCATATTAATCTTATCTTATAGCCGGCACGTGTATAAACAATTATAAAAACAAACATAATAAAATCTACATATTAGGTCTTTACATATGAAATTGGCGTTTTGCCGTACTGGCAAATTTGATCTCAAATATCTTCTCTTTGGTTAGGAATTCCAAATCCAAATTTATACAGCTATTTACTCATATATTTGTGCTTTGAAAATTATAATTCATTTGTTTTTCCCTCAATTGTTTTTTTCTTTGCGTCACTCAGTTTACAAAATGAAAAACTTGAATTATCGCGTTATTTACGAGTACGAGTTCCACCGTGGCACCAGTGCTGCAGAAACGGCTCGAAGGATTAATGATGTGTATGGCGACGGTGCCGCAAAAGAAAACACAGTGCGTTTTTGGTTCCAACGTTTTCGTTCTGGAAATTTCGACCTGCAGAACAAGCCCCGTGGACGGCCGGAGACCAAAGTTGATAATGAAGAATTGAAGGCTATTGTGGAAGCGGATCCATCGCAAACCACATCCGAGTTAGCTGCAGGCTGCGGTGTTAGTGATAAAACTGTTTTAATCCACTTGAAGCAAATTGGTAAGGTGAAAAAGCTTGAAAGGTGGGTACCTCACGAATTGAGTGAAGCAAATCAACAAACGCGCGTTGACTGCTGCGTTGCATTACTCAACCGGCACAATAATGAAGGGATTTTAAATCGAATCATTACCTGTGATGAAAAGTGGATCCTGTACGATAATCGGAAGTGCTCATCGCAATGGCTGAACCCTGCCGAACCAGCCAAACCATGCCCCAAGCGAAAATTGACTCCAAAAAAGTTACTTGTGAGCGTTTGGTGGACTAGTGCTGGTGTCGTTCACTACAGCTTTTTTAAATCTGGCCAGACGATTACGGCAGATGTCTATTGTCAGCAACTGCAAACCATGATGGAAAAGCTAGCTGCTAAACAACCGAGGCTGGTTAATCGCTCTAGGCCACTGCTGCTTCATGATAACGCTAGACCACACACTGCACAACAGACGGCTACCAAATTAGAGGAGCTTCAATTGGAATGTCTAAGACATCCACCGTACTCTCCGGACCTTGCCCCAACAGATTACCATTTTTTTCGAAATTTGGATAACTTCTTGCAAAGGAAAAAATTCAACTCCGATGGGGCAGTCCAAACCGCCTTCAAAGATTTTATTGATTCCCGTCCGAATGGTTTTTTTAGTAAAGGGATCGATGAACTACCTATGAGATGGCAAAAGTGCATAGATAGCAATGGTACAAACTTTGATTAAATAAATATATTATAATAAAAAAAAATCGGCTTTATGTTCCTCCCATACTAAACGTCAATTTCATATGTAAGGACCTAATATTTGGATTTTTATTTCGAATGAATTTTTGGTGACATTATCACACCACTAATTGATTTTATCTTATATTTTTCCAATATTGGATTGATCTCATTGGCTTTTTCCATTATCAAAAGCTGCATTTTGCCTAAACCCGCTCGAAAGGATCTTCATAAAACATAATAGTAATGACATGTAATATAATAATATGATTAATCCATCAAGTGACTTCAAACAACTTTTTTCTATTACCTTGCCTAAAGAACCTATTTCAACTACTACATATTCTTACATTACTTTAATGATTATGTAGACTCCCGGTTATCCGTGACTGTACCAACCGGGTTGCGGGGCAATAAAATATACTGTTTTTTTTTTAAATTTCGAATCAATATATAGATTTCTTTATATATATTTATAAAGAAATCCTTGTTACCCTATCTTCTTTTTTTTCCAGTTTTCTCCACAACTAGCCATAACCACCCAAGTTTTCTCCACAACCAGCCACAACCACCCACCGGTGGTTATGGTGGTGGATAGCCCTTGGCGTCACATTGAAAATATGCGAGTTTGGTGGGGGTGACTGAGTGTGGGTAGGAGTAGGCCGAAAATGTGCTATCTAACACATTGTTTTGTTATGGGAAGGCCGCAAATGCTTCAGATTGTTTCAAAATAGGCGCGCCGACTGCGTCGGTGTAGAAGGTTCTAGAAAATTCCCGAAAATTCTGTAAGGTTCAAAACTGAGTGGCGGAATGTGTCGGTGTGTTTAGAAGGTAACCTGTACTGTACATTCGATAAATTTCTTGAAAGTTCTGGAAGGAGGATGTTCTAGAAGGTTCGCCAAAGTTCTATGACGATCCAAACAGTGTACTTAAGATCTACGCGTGCGAAGCCGCGCGGGCGCAGCTAGTTCTTTATAAAATGTAAAAATATTTTTTCTGCGAACTATAGAATATTCTCTAGTTGAATAATTTAAATATTATATAAAACTAATGAAGTAGTGAACATGTAGAATTGTGAACATCCCGAATCGAGATATTTCTGGAATCCCGGTCAATAGCGTATTTGTTTTGACACAAGCGGGAGAGCGCGCCGCTAGTCTAATTGGTAATGTAAATACGTACTTAAGTTATGTATTTTGGACTTTTTTAATTGTTCATTCTCTTATGTTATATTTTCAATGTTGTATTTGTGTGTCGCATGAGATTTAGTGTATTTTTTCGCCATTTTAATAATTTAGATTCGTGTGTAAATTTTGCATCAGTGTTATCGCAAGCAAAGGAAAGCCCTATTTTAAAATTATTTTTCAGTTAACTGTGACCATGTCTAAACGTAAAAATTATCCCTCTCTGGACAAAATCCATAATATATAAAAATATTTTTTTGTCCCGAGTAATCTATGGTGATGGTTTTTTAACCGGTAAATTGAACTAACAATTATTTAGGATGTGTATCTGATTATGTAGATTATTTGTAATTATTTTTTCCCAGATCAACAGGCAACCACGGGCACTAGACAACAGTTATCAATCATCAATAGAATCATATACAAATCTCAAATAATTGTACCATGTGAAACCGGTTAAAATAGCGGTTTGACCATCGTTAGTAATCTATGTCCGAAATAATCAATTTCCGCAAAAATCCTGTCCGGAAGGAAAAGCCATTTTTGTGTAATTATGAAACACAAAATTTTTAATTTTAATTTGCTTTGACAAGCGTCTTGAGTAAGGACTTACATAAGGATATCAGATACGGAATAGTACTCATTTTCACTTTTACAGTCCATTGACCGATGTCGCTTAGCAATTACAGAGCTCATCTCGTCCACGAGCGGAAAGCGCACCGAAATAAGGCAATTACATACATTTATTATTAGCAGTGACATATCAAACCGCATTCGGTTAGTGGAATCATTGTGTGACGAATGTAGCGCCACGCCCACTTGCGTACAAACACTCGCTCCGGGACACTTCTGTGGCGCTGCATCTCATTATGAAGCAATTAAGAAGAAGACTTCCTCGTGCTGGGGGCGTGAGATTGTTTCACGGTGGAAGCTGGGACGGCAAGATGGTAGGATGAAATAAATATTATAAAGTTACACAGCATTGAAAGAATCGTCCAACTTTTCAGAGGGTTTGTTAGAGCGTGGGTCTCCCGCTGGGGGATATGTTGTTATCGGACTGGAGTGGGTTTCCGTTGTGTGACGTCTCTTCCTCCCCTTCTGAGGGTGATTGCTCATGAAACCATGGTTACCTCTACGCGTAAGGGTGAACATGGATTAAAATTAAAAGCAAATTTTATTTTAATTAGTTTGCTAACATGTAGGGCTAGACGACCTTTAAAATACACATTACAATTAAATAATAAATTCGCAGAAAAAAGAAGGAATGGGTTGGTTAATAACACTATATTCAGGGTTATTTGGAAAACATTAATAACCTCGCAGGATTATATTTCTGCCTTGATTATGAGTCGAAAATGTTCAAGCAGTCATGACCTAATATCAATTGTTATGGAGTTATGCAATATCGAAGATTGTATTTTTTTTAAATATGTCTGACTTATTTTTTACAACACGTTGAACCTTCATTACAGTAACTTATAGCGATTACGAGAAATTCATTCGTTTCAATAGAAGTTAAATAAAATTATTAAAACCCAGCAGAAATTCCAATTGCTATTGGATGGTTTTTATTAATTTATTTGACTTGTATTTAAAGGAATTTTTAATATTCGATATAAGTTACTGTAATGATAGTCAATCGTTTTACAAAAATGTGTGGAAGTATTGAAAAAATTTGCAAACTTAAATGTCGTAAATCTCCAAACTATTGATATAACGTCATGGTTGCTTAAACATCCTGGACTCATAATTAAAGCAGAAATGTAATCCTGCGAGGTTATTAATATTTTTCAAATAACCCTGTATAAAAGAATATAACAGTGAAAAATTTTACAGTACATACAATAATAATATAAGTACACAAAAGTTTCGGAAATATCAACTTTTTACAAAAAATCTACTCAGAATTCTTGAAAACAAAAATGCAAACTTTGATGCAGCCTATCTCCTCGACTGTTGACATTTTACCCAAAATGTAAAGAACATGTTTTATTCAAAATTGAATGAGGAAGACTCCCACTAAATTTTTGGTCTAAACTCAACCCTTATTTTAAACTATCAAAAAGGCTTATTATTTAAAAAAAAGTTATATTTTATTTCAATTTAAGTACTATTAAATTAAAACAATGGCCGCCTCAGAAATTCACGCAGCCAGCCACCCTTTGACAAAATGTTTGCGCAACTCATGATGGGACACCCTAATTCACCAGTAATATTATCATTGGTTTACGTTGTCTTAACAATCACGTCTTGACAGCTATATTATTTATTTTTGTCATTTAGACAAAATTTACAGAAAATATGAAAGAACAAAGATATGTATAGGAAAGGAGAGATGGAAAATTTAGAAGAAGAAATGAAATGAAATATAAATTAATTTTAATAATTATTACTTATTTTTTATGGGTAATGAATTACTTACTTTCTTGCATTTATTATTATCTTGCTCATTCCTTCCCTCTCCCTCCCTCTCTCTTCTCTCTCCCCACATTCCTCTCTCCCTTTACAATTACAAATCCTCAACTAAAAGGCTAAGCCTGTCCTAAGGAGACTGTAAACTATGATATAAGTTAATAATTATAAAATAATACAATAGATAGTGCAATGTAAAATAAAAAGAATCTGAAAAGAATAAAGATACCAAGAGTTATGGCAAATATTTATGAGGTAATTATGACGTGTGTCGCTAAAGTAAGAATAAAATTAAAATTAGGGTAAGATTTTCCTAAAACACTGTAAATTAATAAATTAGAATAATTTTAAATGAAACTGAGATTATGCCAAAAGAAGATTTAGATATAAATATGCCAATTTAGACTTAAAGAATAATTCGTTTATTAGGATGGTATTGGAAGATAAGATGATATTAGAAAATGAGATTGATGATGAGGAAGGTGATTACGGAAAATATTTTCTTAAAAAATTCGAGTTTTAGTATATAAAATCGTTAATATAGTTTTTTTTTAATTTTTAGGGGTTCGTGATGTTTTTGACAGTTTATATATCAAACATTGTACACCTGTACATATATTAGGATCGTAGCCATGTTGTAGAATGGGGGAGGGTGCAAGGGCGTGCAGTGGGAACAAGAAGCGTGACTTTCCTAAGCATATATTTTGAAAAGAAACCGAAATCAGAGATATATCTCGTAATATTCCTATCACAATATTATTCAGATTTTAATATTTCATAATATTCTGCCAGATAAATCCTTAATTTCGATATTTTTTCCCAAATATAAGGATAAATAAAAGTCACGCTTCTTGTTCCCACTGCACGCGCCTGGGAGGGGGGTGGGGGTGTACTTTCATTCTCAAGCCACAAACTGTTTTCAGTTCAGAAATGTTGTTGGCTCTGGTAGAATAGTTAGTTATTGCTATTTTCAATCTGATTATTGCTCGAGAATCGACACTATCACAGTTTTAATACGAACTTTACTCCCACGATGAACCGGTTTATATTGATATTGTGTTTATATCGTAATAAGCCCACAATCACTCAATGCGCTTGACAACAAGTACCCTCAATGTCTTGGGAACCTTTAACTCGCGGTAGTCGCATTGGGTGCGCTCGATTGCATCTGGTTAGTGCAACGCAGAGTGCACTTGACAGGGAGGACTTTCCTACATTGGTTCCACAACAGTGCAACACGTTTTTATGCATTTCTAAGTGCATGAAGTGAACGAACTGAGAGATAAAAGAAAGTCTAACGTGTAACGTCTAACGTGCATCTAAGCGATATTTTCTCTAAATCTATTACTAGCTTTTTATATAATATTAAGGCGATCGATTGGAAATGCAAGAGAAATTTAGCGATTTTATTATGTGGAAAGGTGTCATTTACTCATTAAATTCTATTACTTAAAATTACACTCCCTCAAATATTTAATCTATAAATAAATTACCAAAGCAATGATGTTTTAACACTGAAGAAAATTGCTTCACTTTGAGGGCTTTATACAACTGTATGGAAGTATATATGTGGCCATGTGAAATATATACATTACGAACCCTTTTGTGTTTATGATAAATTTAAATTAGGAACAATCACTTAAATGAAACTGTAAAATTGTTTGATCTGTCATTCGTATCAAATTGACTTGTCTATAATTATGTGTCATCCTTTAATTGTGGGAGACATTTAACTATTTTTTTCTGTATTTTGTCCTACCAAGCAATCATGTCTCCCCGTTGATGACCGAATGAAAATAAAATATAACGTGATTATTATTATCAATTATTATTATGGAAATTATTATCTAATTAATACAAATTTTATAATAAATCGGCTAAATAGTTTTCTTAAAGTGTATGTTATAATTTTTACAATAAACATCAAAAATAGATCTGATATCGTTAGAGATCTCTAGGTCAAGAGCTAGATCCCCGCGCATTGACTTTATTTTGCTCTTATATAAATTTTTTTAGAAAATTCAAATCTTTGAACATAGTAGATAGTACGCAATATTTTTTGTTTTAGAATATAAATCACTTTAGTATTAAAATATTATTTTATTTATTTAAGCAAATACAGTAAGTAGAGTTAAATATGTACTTTTTTTAATTTGTTTTTTTTTTTATTGAATAACATTATTATTTTTTACTTTTATGCAGTGATGGTCAAACTTTTATTTTAACTGGTTATCGTTGGCTAATTATTTTTAAAGAACATTTAAAATGAAGGTATAAAAAGTGATTTCAAAAATAGCTGACATTTTAGTTTTGAAAAAATTCTATAGATAAATTTATTGGTCCCAGGGTTTGAGAACCTCCAGATTTTGCCCAATGGAAATGCGTGTTCCAATATACACTTGTTGGCATCGTCTGGTCAATGATTGAGGGGCACTGAGGTAGGTATGTAAATTGAATAGTATTTTGGTTCAGTTTCTGGTTGAGAGCCTTATTCGTAAAAAACAAATATTATTTTTTCGTCTAATATCAAATTAATGTAAGAATTCATATTGATATAAACTAATTATTTGTTAAAGATTAAATTATTTTGAACTTTTTTCTATTTTTTCTTCACTCAGAAAAAATAATTGTAATGTGAATGTGAATAATTGAAATGTGAAACTAGCGCAAGTTGTTGCAGTTTACAATCCAACAGAATACAGGCGTCTCTTAGCTAGTAGTAAAAACTTCGGGAGAGTCTACTTTATAAAATTTTGAATAGAAAATACTTTTTACATTTTGGGTGAAATATCGACAGCCACGGAGACAAGAGACATCAGTTTTTATTACAGTTTTTTTTGTAAAACGTTAGGTTAGGGCTATATTTAAACAATAATGGCATAATTTTTTTCCAATAAAGCCAATACCATGACCGTTTCACGATTTTTATGTTGTTTATTTTCATTTTAAAGTTCTATGCCTTTTAAAAAACACCCTATATTACTTTGTATATAAACATGTAACAATATATTTAAGAATATATTTATTAATCTCTAAATTAGAATGTTCTTGAGTTATGGGGGATTTAAGACGGATTTAAGATTTAAGACGATCTTCTGGTAATGTGAGTATAATTCACCATTCATTTTTTCTTATATCTTCTCTTGCGTTTTATATCACATTTTTGTACAGAACGATATCATATTAAAATTTATTCATCAGGTCGCATATATTTTAAATACGGATATATTCCTAAAATAACATAATCTAAATTAGTTAATCATTAATAATTAATAATAATAGTTAATAATCTTGGGTCTGATGTGTAAAAATAAGAAAAATGATAAATAAATGAAATAAAAAAAGTAATAAAAAAAATTATAAACTACCAAACCAACGATGTTTTAAAAATTGGGAATCCACTTTGTGGGCCCTATATGACTGTATGGACTAGTGACATGTATTTTTTTCAATAATATTACAAAGTAAATGATTGTCTAATTTTTTAAATTTATTGCATAATCTGTCAGTTAGTTAATCTACAATTTAAAAAAAAAACACTTTTTAAAAAAAAAAAAAGTTTTTTTTCAACCCTTGTTACATGGTAGACAACTTTTTCACTTCAATTTATCTAATGAATAAACCTTATTTTTTTAACTCCTTAAAGGATCTCCGCAGAAATCTTGACTGCGGTAGCGAGTGGTTAAATTCTTCTTATGGTGCCATCTCGTATCGGAGATCTGCGATCATTCTGGCGATTGTGTCTTTATTTACCAGTTCCTCAAGTTTGATGCCATGAGATGCGGCGTCTTCCTACACTTCTTTTACCACTTATTTTCCCATGGATAATGAGGTTTAGACTATATTTTGGTCCTCTCATAATAGTCCGAGATACTCCATCTTTCTTGTCTTGATAGTCTGCAGCACATCTCGATATTTTCCATACATCAACATTCGTTACTCCATCCACCCAGGAAACTTTCGATATGCGTCTATAGAGCCACGTCTCAAAAGCCAAAAGTGGTCAAGTAAGGCTGATTCACTTCCTCATCCCTTAGCCCCGATCCAGAGCAGTTGGACGGGCAGCTCCGCGGCCCTGGCGGCCAGCTCTCCACCCCGGAGCCGTGGGAACAGCGCGCAATCATCGCCCCTGGCTCGCCTCGGCCGCGTCACGGCGGCCGTCGCAGTTGTCAGCCGCATATGAATAAACATTTATTTAAATTAAACACTTCCTTCCTCGCCGATGGCGTCGCCAGTTCCCGCCAAAAGCGGCGGCCATCTTGCCTCTCTGACCGCGGGGGAATTTGATTTCGTAATGCATTATCGAACTCGAAATGACGGCCGGAAATTAAACTGCTAGCATCGAGATCACTTGGTTTATAGTGATCCTTCGTTCGAATGTTAGATTTTTGCGTTTTCCACCCGTTTTCTTAAAAGTCTATCCTTTAAGCAATCTATACTATAAACCAAGTTGAGAAAACCGGTGATAGAGTAAAGAATGAAGATATTAGGAATTAATGTAAAGCTGATGCAAGATTATGGTAAAGCACTCCCCCCGGTAAGACAAAGATCCGTTGCAGTTCCGGTGGTAGCTAAATATTTTTTTCTGCCTTCATTTCCAAGCGATTCACCTAATTTGTTTTAAAATATTGATATATTGAGTGAAACTCATTACGAAATTGCAATTTTGCAATAAGAAATGTAATGTCATGAAAACACTTGAATATAATAACAAATTATCACATATTTCCAAGCAAAGAAAGTGTATATTATCAGGCATATTTTTTGAATCAATCTAATATTTTATTTATTTATTAAATTCCAAAAGAAAATATAATATACTAGCTGGTCATACCCGGCGTTGCACGGGTTAAGGATTAAGTAAAATATAAGTTTGTGAGGGAAAACAAAGGTTCCCCTATTCTCTAAAAAAAACAATTTTTCCATTAAATGTTAACATAAGTTATTGTAACATAACTGTAATACTTAGATATATGGTATTCCAGATTTTTTTGTAGATATTAATGTCCTCTATAAAACTGTAGTACATCACTTTGACCTATTGTCAAAAATTTCCGCAGCGTACGCGATATAAGTTTTTTTTTTGGTATTTTTTTCACACGTTGGGTTACATTATGGAAGTTTCCATAAACGGATTTCTAATTTTTTTGAAAATATTCTATAGCCTATGTTCATCAGGGATAATGTAGGATTCTAAATGTGAAAGAATTTTTCAAATCGGTCCAGTAGTTTCGGAGCCTATTCAATTCAAAAACACAATCAAATCTTTCCTCTTTATAATATTATAGTATAGATATGAGTATATAAAAACCTATAAAGGTATATACATACACCTGTACGTAGGTTCGGGAGATGAGAAGTTAGACATGTGTAATGATTTACACACGACTAAAACTCAATAGAAACTATATAAATTAGTAACTAGTGACTATTATTAATACCTAACTTTCAAAATAGTGACTCGAATGATAGTTGTATGATGATTACAATATACATTTATAAGGATATCAGAAGTTCTTGTGATTCGATTATCCATCTTTTTATTCTGTTTTTAGTTGACTAGTTTATTTCGGTCACAATTTTTAGTTCGGTGGGTAATAAATTGAAATATTTAGTAGCTGTATGTATATATGAGACTTTTACAGTACTTTGTTTTAGAAATTTTGGGCCCTTTTATTAATTTATGTCTAGATCTATCATCAAAGTTATTAAATTTTTGAGTATTCATTGAAATACTACTTCAGACTGTCTAGTACAAACTATTATTTATTTTACATCAATTTTTCTATTGTATAAAATGTTTTGAATAAATTTCATGGTTCTGACGAAAACTAGCGTTTTTTTTATCGGCGTAATGAATATTTTCTCGCGTGAAAAATCAGTTAGGCTCTCGGAAAATTCGTATAATTTTCCATGATATTGTTTGGTTTGTTCGTTCATCAACACCCTGGCAGCACTGAACTGGCCAACAAAGCTGTTATTGGTAAATTGCGGTTGGTCTACCGCTGCGCCACCTTGCGCGGGAGGGGTTCGTTCATGAATAATGCATCCTATTCAGATTCAGGACATTCACTGTGCATATTGGTGCATGAATGCGAACCGGTAAACAGTCTGTTGACTGGACAGAGCCATATGGAGCAGTGTTTCCATTCAGATGGTATCTTGTTAACAAGCGCAGAATCAAATGAGCTACGTATATTTTTACGAATTTTACCTGTATAAATTTGAAGGAGGTACAGTGAATGGACTATTGCAGGTCTCTCCGGGTCGCAGTCGCCATTTACACGACGTGACGCAGAGATGGCCTTTAGAGTAAAAAATTAATTTTAGTAATGATTAATTCCGTCCGTCTGTACGTTTGCCTGCCTGCCTGTCTATCTGTCTGTCTGTCTGTTCCCCTAACTTCGTTTAACGATCGTGTCCGTAATTTCGTTAGAATTCACGGCTAAAAAAATGAAAGTAAACGGCAGGAGATGGGGCTTGAACCCCGGGCCAGCAAACCCAAACGGTCGCTCAATGCATTTTGCTAAGGCCGCCTCTCCGTGGACCGCCAAAAAGATATTATAAATATATACTAAGGTTTGGCAAAGACGCGAACCAATGTTCAATCACTTTTGACGGGTCAATTAAAAGCCAGAATGGACAGTGACAGACTTGTGTATACAGCAACGAATGAAATCCCCTCTGGACGACGCTGAAGATGGAGGAATAGCTGGACTTCGTCATCCCAGGAGGCGTACCTTCCTGTACCACAGATCGACAGATCTTGTAAAAGAATGAGAAGAATTTATTTAAATGTCAAAAGAGACATCATCAGCAACAATTAGTACAAATTATTTTTTTAATATTATTTATTTATAAATAAAGCTAAATCAAGTACACGCACGTATTAAGTATTTTTAAAAATTAAATTTATTAATTATATTGAAGTATTTAATTACTGAATTATTTGTTTCATGTCGAATATAAACATATTAATATAATTATTATTTAATAAAAATGCTTCATCTTCTTCTTCTCCCTGGCTTCATCATCACGTTCTTCTGTCCTGGATGTGCCTCTAACCATCTCTTTGCACCACCCGAATTTTTGGTCTTCCTCTGGATGTAATTCGGGGAAGATCGATGGAGATCGCCTGGTTAACAATGTAATCGGGTGGTCTGCGTCCAGTGTGGCCACACCATCTCAATTGCCTTTCCTTCATCTTGCTATTGATGTTCAGACTTCTAGTAGTTTCCCGTTGCTTTCCTCATGACAGTATTAAAATCGGTTAGATAAGAAAGACCCACCATGCACCCAGGTCCGTTTTATGAGCAATAGCTCCCACATTGCCAGCCGATTCGGCATTTTTTTATGCTAATGTGGTCACCCTCCCCTCGCCACTTAAACTCATATGAGTGCCAGCGGCGCGGGGAGGCGTCCACACAAAAGCGCTTCACTGTCATTAAAAGCAAACCATACAATACGAAACAATAAAATGAGATATGATACAATGATATACATATATGTGAGGAAATAACGTAGAGACAGTTAAACTAGGTACAATAGTCAGACCCCTGAGAGAAAAATGAAAATGAAGTTGTTCAAAACAAACTGAGGTCTCGCTAATCCGGAAAAATCGCTGCCGGCAGGCATAAACCACGTTAGTAGATATCAAGCTTATGACGTTACAGGAACTGATTTAAAAAAAATCTTGTCAACCGGATTAAAGATGAAAATAGCTGGTTAAAGAATGACCAGCACACAACAGTCACACCCCCTTAGAATTTCCCAGCGGGATACCCATACCCGAATGAAAGATCTGAAGCACGACGCTTTGCTTGCATTCCTGAGAAGGTCAGCGTTTCCGAAGGAAACTCCACGTATCCCGCTTATTAGATCCTCGTATATGAACACTTTATTATCGCTGGGTAACACTCTATTTATCACTCGTAGAACATTTAATTCTCGAACGTAATATTTGTTTCATTTCTCGAGAAGGAGGTTCTCGTCGCTTCTAGGCTGTTCTAGTCGTTTGTGGACGTTTCCCGAAGGTTGTAGATAATTGTGGACCGTTCTAGATCCTGCGATAGTGTTGTGACGTATTACAAGCGATTCGGATAGTGCGCTATTGCTTCTGCTTGCCATTCCGTGACAATATTTTATACTCCATGTTTGACCTTTAATCTCGTGCATTGTTATTGCCTGGTTGGTCTCCTGCAAATTAGGTTAGCGACCTTTAAAATAGACCTTAAATTAATGTGCAAATGTATCTAGTGTATGGATGCACCGAGTTTTATTCAGAGAGAATTTATCAAGAAAGCTTCGGTTTTTTTTAGCTTTTCTGAATGAGTATACATTCTCTTTTATGTTATGTTGGATCGTCCACTTATCATTTCACTTTTAATAAAGCTCGTTATGTAATGCAATATTCATGAATGGACGTTCCTCACCGCTGGACTCCGTGTGAACCCGGCAACGCATGCACGTTTGTGGCGATAATGGCCTTAGCTGCATATTAATGTTGCTTGTTGCACTTTCACATTCAGGCGATGCATTTATTTTTTTATTAATCAATTGGAATATTTATGAAAAGCATATTTTCTATTTAACACTAGGTTTACGGGCATTCTTTATATACCTATCTCTACGGCACCCGTCAAATTGACGGATGCACATAAGTACTTCGTTTTTTCGTATTAAATGATTTATTTAACTGTTTTATTTAACTGAAGTCCTCAATTGTTCAATTGAAATGGTTTAATTATTTATTAAAATACGACGCGCTTCTATTTCTGTGCAGTCTCTGATATGTTCTAACATGCGCGTATCAATTATTAGTTCGAAGGCAGTTCGCACATGACCCGACATCACATTTCTTTTGGAATATCCAGTAGGTCCTGCGACACCTTTGAATATTGTGTGAATGGGTAGTCTACCGCTGGAACAACTTGCTTCAAAGCTCATCCATTGTGTTCCATCGACAGCAAGTAGTTCTGTTGTATTGCTTTTGGAAGTGGATGACTTTTTCTCGGAGTCGGTGCTTGAGGAAATGCGCATTCTGTTTTTACCAAGACCTGGAATGTTTTCTTCTTCTGATGACTCTTCTGTCATTTCGCTGTAGAAGGATTCGGAAGTCTCGGATTCATGTTCACTTTCACTTTTAAATGCTCTTTCTTCAGAGCTAGTACCGGAATGTTCTTCATCAAGATTGTCATATGGTCAACTTTGCCAGAAATCAACCCTTGAAGAGACCATTTTTATTACCCCATAAATCATAATGCTCCAAATGCGTTACGCAGCGTATGGGTTCTTGTAATTTGTGTTTGAAACAAAAACATCGATGACTTTCTTTCTGTATTGCTTCACACAAATTGTAGAAATATGATTATGTTGTTTCAAAAGTAATAATTTCACAAATGGGACGAATTCAAAAGGGATATCCTTTAAACTACCAAATCCGTCAATTTGACGGGTGTCCGTAGAGATAGGTATAAAGCAACAAGATTTTCTAAAATAAGAGGTTTCCGAATAAAAAAAAACTGTAAATATATTTGTACTGATCAATTATAAAAAGTCATTAAAAATAATCAGAAAAAAATTCTGTCCGTTTAGTAAAACTTACAAAGCAAATCGGAAATCCGTCAATTTGACGGGTACCGTAAACCTAGTGTTAAATAGGTTATTCTCAAACTAAGTCAAAAACTAAAAAAAAAACTATAAAAAATAGGACTAACTTGCTGGTGTCCTGAAATGGGGCTCGAACCACCTACCTCGAGCGTCATGACCACTACACCAACAAGCTACTCGTGTCTATCTATTAGGAATATAATACACGAATTTTCGGAGAAATGAATTATATGCGGTGTCATATAGGTGTTTTTTTAGAGGTAGGTAATAAAACACATAAAAATCGTGGTAAAGACCTCGGTATCAGCTTTGTTGGAAATATACTGCCATTAATGTTTTTTATAGGTTTATTTTTCTGATTTGTGCTCAGCTTGGTTTAGCCATTTCACTATGAATAGATTTATGCCAAAACAACGCTTGCAAATAGTGAAAATTTACAATACTTTGGCTCAGGGCTTACAACATGTACGAGCTTAAGTGATCACTCTACACAATGCAACGTTCACCAATTCCGTCGTAAGAGCATCCACACATTATCAAACTTTTTAATATTCTATATACAGGGTATCTCATAGCTAGTAGCAAAAATTTTACTGGTGGATTCCTGCCCTGATAATGAATCGAAAATGTTCACGCAACCATGACATAATATCATTTTTTATAGAGATGTGGGACATCGAACATTGCATTTTTTTCTCAATATTTCTATTATTCAACTACCATTACAGTAACTTATATCGATTATAAAAAAATATTCGCTTTAATACAAGTCGAATAAAATAATAAAAACCTTTCAAAAATTGAAGAGATTTTTTTAGGAGGTTTTTAAAATTGACTTATTTTCTGTTGGACATTGGACTATCACTAATGTTACTTATATGGTATATTAAAAATTAATTCTCTTTGATATAAGTCAAATAAAATTATCAAAACCTTGCAGAAATTTGAAAAAAAATTGTATGGTTTTTGATATTTTATTTGGCTTGTAGTAGGTAAAGAAATGAATTTATATTTTATCGTTTTCATTTTTACTTTATAATTGTACGTGTTATTTGCTTTATTATTTTATGTTTTATTTGTTTAATAAAATATATCCTTAATAGCTGTTATGTAGGACAGTGAATGATTTTGTTTTGCGGCCGTCTAGGGCTTTCATTAAAGTAATATATCAATTATTAAAAATTGATTGATTCAATACAAGTAAAAATAAAATCATAAAATAGCCCACCGCTAAACTGAAAATTCGTCAGAAATATTGAGAAAAAAATTTCAAACTTTGAAATTTCTCCATAACTATTGATATAAGGACATTGTTGCTTGAACATTTCCGACTAATAATTTTGGCAGGAATTTACCTGTAAAGTGTGGTCGGCTCGCTCAGTTTACATTCAGTATGTATAATACAGACAATCATTTTTCGAAATTTTCTTCGAAAACCGCCAGTCATTTCTTGCGTGGGCTGCCATTTCTAAATTGATGGTAAAAAAATATTAAATTGGCAAAAACTGAATTCGACAGGAATAGCGTACAATTTATAAACATTTGTTAAAAAGGAAATAAACTAAATATCTTCGAAAACTTAGCGATTTATAGTAATGTACTTACATAATATTCAAACACCTTCTATAACTTTCCCTCTTCTGCAGTTTATGACCATGCCCACACACCCACTCGATTCTAATATCCACCCTAAACCCCACTCATAATTAGTATTAGTAACATTACTGAAGCTGATGCGTAATCGTTATAAATAAGTAGTGAAAGTAAATAGAGTTATCATTATTATTAATATTTTTAATATTTAAAGCATTAATTCTGTAGTCAGGCATTTTAACAAAATGTTTATACAAGTTTACTTGTAGTGTTATTTACATGCCAGTGTAGTGTCCTGACCAAGAGACGGGTTACGTCTCGAAACCGGGAGACAAAAAAGTAATTTTTGTGGTTGCAACCAGGCGCGTGCAGTGAGAACAAGAAGCATGATTTTTCCTAAGCATATATTTTGAAAAGAAACCGAAGTAAGAGATATATCTCGTAATATTCCAATCACAATAAATAACAAATACCTAATCCAGATTTAAATGTTTCGTAATATTCTGCCCGATAAATATTTAATTAGATTCTTTTTTGGTGCTTCTCTCTTGCTTCTTGTTCTCACTGCAAACCCCTGTTATATACTACCATAAATAACATTTTGTTAGAGTCATAATTTTTTAATATAATTTAATACAGACAAATTTAACTTCTTATTTGTTTATCCTAATTGTTTCGCAGTAAAACTAGACTCATCGCAATTCCGCGAAGAATTTTCGCGCCGACTGGGTAGGCACCTAGCTGAGACGTGTAGAAAAAATCGCGAACAGTCCGCCCTCTCTCGTACGTAGGATATTATTAGGACCCGGGCCGGAGCGCGGCAGATTGTGGCGCGCAGTTTTTAATGAGGATGTATAAATTAGTGCGCGCCGCGCGGTGTGCGGCGGCCACTGTGCGTCGCTCTGCCATTGTTGTGCTCTTGTCGTGCCGGCCACGAATGCGAACCGTGCATAAATGGCTCGCGTGGTCCAGCGGCTAGCAGCCGCAGGAGTTGGCAGTTCCGATCCGAGAAATCGCACTCCGAGTGTAGGAATTTTTGACTTCATCGGTCGATATTACCGACGAAGCCAAAAACCCAAAATTCGTTACCTAGATTTGTTTGTTTGTATTTTTTTTATTTAGTTGTAAAAATAACACATTTTTACATCTAGTAATTGAAACTTAAATTAACTAAACACTTAAATATATATATATTCCAGAAATCAACAAAAATAATCATAAATAGAAACACATATAAAACACAATGTAAAAAAATAAGCATGAAACAACATAACGAGTAGCTTGTTGGTGTAATGGTCATGACGCTCGCCTAGTGATCTGGTGGTCGGTGGTTCAAGCCCCATCCCAAGACATCATCAAGTTAGTCTTATTCTCATAACAAAAGCGTTTAGCTTAGTTTGAAAATAGTAAGAATATTGATGTGACACGCATTCCGTGTTCGCATCTCTATTTTTTTTTTAAATAACACGATCATACATTAAACTTACTTTTCACATACTTTGCACTTAACCTACAAAAAGTAGTGAGACTATTTACTTCTTTCACATTTGCTGGCAATTCGTTGAACAATTTAAGACCTCAATTGAAGGCCTTTGTGTCATTGATATTATCATCTTCTTCATTCCCTTGTCCTAGTAGGGTCGGGGACCCAAAGACTCGACAAGGTGTTTCCATGTTATTGCGTTGCTTCTGCATGAGTCAACCAGTCTGTATCCATTCTGTTTTCTGTGTCTTACGTCGGCCCTTCTCACTCTGTCGGTAAATGTGACTCCCGCTACCCCCCTTAGAAAACTCATCTCGGTAGCCTGGATCCTTGCTCTCACTCTCTCGGTCAGGATCCAAATTTAATGGCCGTATATTAGAGTGGGCCTGTACACAGATTTGTAAACATTCAGTTTTATCTTGACACCAAGCTCGGATTTTCTTATCATCACTGTCTATTTCACTTTTCTGCAGTTGCAGGCTTTTTTCCGGTAGTTTCCGGCTGCAGATCCGATTCTTCTAACGATTTCACTTTCCTGCCTCCCGTCGCTGGAAAATTCATTGTCATTGTTATTCGAGTCGAATTTTTTTGAATCATTACAGCAATTTTCAATACATTATTTAAAGCATTAATAATAACACAAATCCGCTGGACACGAAGATTTTTTTATGATTTTTTTATTTGTTAGTATACATTGTATCCTGATGAAGGGACCATTGGCCCTAAAACATGTTGATATTTTCAATATATAAGTGGTGAAAACAAAGTACATTTTTATTAATTATATTAATAATATCACCACAAAAATATTTTGCTCTTTTTGAAGAAAAAATATATATTTATGTTTAAATTTGATTAAATGTTGCAGTATACCTACTTTACACAAATATTTTCACTGTGAATAAGTTTAATTACTGTTGATTATTGATAAATATTAAAATTATTAATTAATTATGCAGTATAAGCGTCATAGCTGTTATCACTGTAAATACTATCGCTTATCTATGAACATCTTAATTTATCATACCTTAATATTTACAAGTATGCATTGATCTATTCAGAAATAGACAACTTGAGTTACTAGTAATAATTTAATAAAGCGCAGACTGTAAAAAGCAATGAATAAACACATAATTTTGGTGAGGGCATCGTGCCACAGCGGTAGTATGTCCCCCCTCGCGTATTTTTATGACATTTAAATTGCAGTTTATGATATATAAATCGTTTATGAGCATATTATGAAAGTATATATATCAAAATAACCATATTTAATCAATTAAAAAAACTCCTTCAGACATGTGGAATATATCAATACCCAAAGCGATATTGTTCAGCATAGCTGTGGCTCTTCCAACAGGCATATCCATCGGCAGGTTGGTCCTGTATATTAGAATGCGAAACATTGTATGCTGCCGATGTCTAAGATAATTTCAGGAACATACAAATCAATGCTACGATTAATTTCAGGATTATCGATCATACCGCGCAACAATGGATAAAAATCTGTAAACAAATACATTTTCCTTGCATGGCTACTTACCTCAGAACAGGTATTTTTATGTACCTAGCGAGGTAGATAACGATAAAGGCCTGCATACAAAAAATTGTATATTGTATTGTTGCTATCTTATTCATAAACTCTGCAAATATTCTTAACATTAATTATGTTTTAATGCAAGCTGTTATAAAAGTTATTGAGCTAATAAACGTTGATTTATCGGCACTGAAACTGAAAACTTCTAGTCTCTAAACTATTGTAGCCAAGCATACCCTAGAGAAACTCGGTTGAGTTTATATATAATAGGTAATATTGATACAAAAAATGAGTAAGTAGATCGTAAAAATAACAAACATTATTTTTAATATTATGTTAACGGGACAGTACCTACTATACACTCATATTAATCATTGCCAGAAGCTTTTGAGTTCTATAAATAATCATGTCAATTACGTTACAGTAACAAATCTGAATAATAAAAAAATTAATAAATTTATATTTTAAATACACACATGCTACTAATTAGCAATAGCTCAAGAAGCTCAATACTGCGCGTGCTCACGTGCCACCAAGGAGCATGTGTATCAGTATTTATTGTTGCAAGCGTTACTAAATGTGACAGGGGAATTTTTTTGACATCCCTCCACCACCCGCATCATTCTGCGACACAGAAGTCTGCATTGCCGGCGCGTAACAGAAAAATGCAAGTAAGCGCGAAAATTACTCTGAGATGAATCTTAATCAAGCGTGCAGAGGCTAACACATGGGGGAAGGAGGTGTGAGTGTTAGTGTGGCCTTGTGTGTGTAATTTTTTAATGATGGCATTCAATTATGTTGAAGCCGGCCTCTGAAAAGTGTATTTTTTTAGTAGCTTTTGTTTTGCGTATATAAAAAGATTATGAATCGAGTATTTTCAATCATTCGACTTTATACTTAGTTTTGTTTGCCGGCCTCTGAAAAGTGTATTTTTTTAGTAGCTTTTGTCTCGCGTAAATAAAAAGATTATGAATCGAGTATTTTCAATCATTCGACTTTATACTTAGTTTTGTTTGCCGGCCTCTGAAAAGTGTATTTTTTTTAGTAGCTTTTGTCTCGCGTAAATAAAAAGACTATGAATCGAGTATTTTCAATCATTCGACTTTATACTTAGTTTTGTTTGAACCGCTTCAGTTTATTTTTAGAAACGACAAATTTCGGTAAATTCTATTTTTTCATCGGGGTAAAAAATATTACTAGCCAATTTTTATACAGCCAACAGATTTTTTTACGCTTGACAGGCCAGATTACAGGAGCGAAACACGTCACAAAACGCCCAAAAAATTATAAATTTAAAAATCGTGGAAGAAAAACAATTCTATACAAATTTAGTTGTAAATATTGTACTTATTTTAATACTGAAAAAACAGGTCGCAATTTGAATACAAGATTCAAAAGCATTTAAGATATTGAAATAATCGCGGTTTTTCGAAATTTTCGAATCTTACTTACTTAATGGAAAATTATATCACACTGGTAAAAATTTAGTTAAAATTTAATAAGATATTTGGAATCGTTAAAAATTAGTAGATCATGTTATGATAACTAAAATAACTTAAGTAATCAAAAAGATTTAACTACCAGTTCTTTCTGTTGTATGTTCTAATTTAGCACCCAAATTTTTGTATGTTTTTGGGATGACTGAATTGACACGAGGGTAATCGATGAAAATTAAAATTTCACAGTAGTTAAATTTATTCTTGCCTGAAACTTAAACTACAACGCCCGGCTGTCTGCGGGCCGATGCATATTTTCGTACGCGATGTTACCGTCTGATCGCGGAGTTGGGTGTCGGGTCGTGCTGTAATTGGAGCGCGTTTTGTTTTCCGCATGACCCGCTTTGCACGGCCGGCAGTGATAAATGATGATCGCAGTAATGATGTCGCTGGTTATCCTATAATCGCGCTTGACTGATTTGCGTGGGCTTCGATTTACCGTCCTATCATAGTCTGACACCTTCGTACGTTCGTGCGCGCGGTCTGTGTGCTGTATCTAGGGCTAAAAACCCAACTAATGTATCGTCAAAATTGCGTTTTACAGGAGATTTATAATGGACTAAGAGCCAGCGACCGCCAGACTTAAGTTATAGTATCAAAAATGAAATATCTTCTGTACAAGTACACTATAGTAGGTAAAAAGGTTTGGATATTATGACACTTGAGTTCGGGGTATTTTGGCAGGCGACAGATAATAAAACTAAATAAAAATGAGTAAGTTAAACGAAAAATAACAAACATGTTCAACGGGACAGTACTATACACTCATATTAACCGGTCGTGGTGTCGGCCGTACGTAACGCGGAATATACCCTGTCTGCCGCGCAATTTCGCACACGATTGCCGTTTTTTAGACCCTTTTTTGTGATGGTTATATTCATGTAAAAATCAACAATAATCGCTAAAAAGTTGCAGTTTCTGGTTTCTCAATATACAGACTTCAATAATTACTTGTACAATAACTACTTATTCATTAATTATGAAAATAAGTACCGAAATTTACTATCAGAAATGTAAGCACACGTTTATCGTATAAAACCATGGAAGCAATAAATAACATTAAAGATTTTGTATTTCAATATTTTCGTTTTAAATATATCAAAGAATATAAAAATACTTAATTTAAACATTTTTTAATTTAAAATACTTTTTTTAACAGAAAAACAACACAATTAATGCGCGGTTCGAAAACGACATTTGGAATGATTTGTTGTCCGGTTTGCGCGGCAAATGAGGTTACTTGACAAATAGAACTCGTTCATTCATTCAAAAAATTGAGATACAACAAAGAATAAGCTTTAAAAACTCATAGACGCAGGTAAAATAGGCCGAATTCGCATACCTGTCTAGGAAGCGCAGATCAGCGGTTTGGCACACGACCGGTTAATCAGACGCTTTGAAGCTGTATAAATAATGTTGTCATTTACGTTATAGTAACGAATCTGAATTTTATATATTTTATTCGGGTCACTATTTAATGACATTATCTGATGCATTATATTTTAAAAATTTAACTTACGCATTTTTGTACCTGTAGTACCTGTTATCTGCCTAAATTCCTCGAACCTAAATGTCATATATCACACTCAAATGCCACATTTCGGCCGCGATTTACGTGAAAACAGCGCTGTGAACAGCGCTGTAAAGTGCTGTGAAAACAGCGCCATCCAGCGTACCGTAGCTTCTTGGCAGCGTTAGTGACGGACATTGTTGCAACGATAATAATTTTATTTATTAATGATAGATGCCCTGAATTGGTTTTTTACATAATGTGTAACATAAGATGTTCAAATAGCATAACTATAAAGAATACATAAGCAGGAAATTATAAAAATAGAGAATTACAGCAACATCAATGCAATAAGTAACAAGTACCTACACAAGAAAATAAAAAATGTAAGAATATTAGCAAGACAAATACAATAAATAACAGATTAAGTATGTAGGCAAACTATAAAACAAAAGCTAAGTAGATTTTTCTCTTGTACGTGTATAGTGCTCGAGCTTTAAATACAGGTGTCTTATGGCTAGTAGCAAAAACTTTACAAGTGGATTCGTGCTTTGATAATGACTCGAAAATGCTCAAGCAACTATAAATGATGGAGATATTCAATATCAGTCTGCATTTTTTTTTCAACGTTTCTGACTTATTTTCTGCAAAAGGGTTGAATCATAATTAGAGTAACATATCTATAATGAAAAATTCATTCGCTTTTTGGAAAAAATATGTTAGAAATGTTATCAACAGAGTTGTATCGATTGCCTAGGCGACGCGATCTGTGTATAGGCGAAAAACCGAAATTGAATTCTATAAGTAACCTGTAAGTTAACCTGTAAGTAATCTACAAGGTGTAGCCTGTTAAAAATGACGATAATTTTACATGTCGGTTCCCCCTTGGATGTATTTATTTATATAAAAAAATAAAAAGCGGTTACGGACGTTACACGAAGTTACAACGGACGGACTTATTATAATTGGGATGACAATTTGTATGGGCACCCTGTATATTTTCTCATAGATTCCTCTTCCAGTTTAACTCCTGCCGCTTGACCGACATTGTCCCACGGGCGATGGAGTAAATCTTCCAGCGTCATGCAATAGTGTAATCAGCACAATTTTTGCACCGCGACCTGTGACCGCGGCGAAGTGAATTGTGCCGCACATTGGGCGCGCGCGGCGGTTCTGAGCGCGCTAGTTGACAGGTCGGGGGTCAATGGGAGTGGGCCCCGCCGATCCATGAGCCCCGTCGCGAGCCGCTTTTGATGAAGACGCCGAGCCGTGCAAAAATCATTTTAATTGTCGCGACAACTCCTAAATCATGGCAAATCACCCAACGGAGAGATAGAAAAGATGGTCGCATTCCTTCATTCACTTCATATAAAAAAATGTTATTTATGTTAGTAAACCACTAAAAATTACTTTTTTGTCTACCGGTTTCGACACGTAACCCGTCTCTTCGTCAGGACAACAACTACACTACATGTAAATATCACTACACATCACACCCACAGTACTATTTACACACCAACATCTTCACAAAATGCTCTTCACATGCGTGTTATTCTAGCTAGCACCTTGGATTATATATACAGCGTGTCCCGTATCTCGACGTCAAGCCAAAATCGGGTGACAGGCCAAGTCGTAATAGTTATCAGAAAAAAAAACTGTCAGTTAAAACTGGGCAAAGTATTGATTTTGAATACTTGGTTTGGTCAAAAAGTTACATTTTCTTCCAAGATGGAACAGTTGGCTTTGAATTTTGGACAAAAGTTTACAGGAGCATTATTCAGAATAACATTATAATACAAAAAATGAAGAAAAATAAAGATTTGTAGCAACAGGAGTAGTTGGCTTTGAATTTTGGACAAAAGTTTACAGAAGCATTATTCAGAATAACATTATAATACAAAAAATGAAGAAAAATAAAGATTTGTAGCAACAGGAGTAGTTTGCTTTGAATTTTGGACAAAAGTTTACAGAAGCGTTATTCAGGATTACATTATAATAAAAAAATGAAGAAAAATAAAGATTTGTAGCAACAGGAGTGTAGATTTTTTTGATTTTTTTTAAATGCTTATAATTTTTAAAACACATGATTTAGATTTTTTTAAATATTTTTCTGATAACTATTATGACTTGGCCTATCACCCGATTCGGCTTGACGTCGAGATACGGGACACCCTGTATAGCTGTATAGTCTATATTCACCCTGAAAGTCCATTCTCAATAGTAGTAAGATAACTTTTGAAATTGGATGAATAGTACATACATCCAAACTTACAAACTTTACCTCTTTATCAAACATAATAATTTCGTTGTCTGTCCGTCCGTCCGTCCGTCTGTCTAAAACCAAATTAAACGGCCGAAGATGGGGCTTGAACCCCGTGCAGCTAAACCCGAATCGGCCGCTTCACGCATGTTGCTACGGTCGCCTTGGTAGACCGCCAAAAATATAGTATAAATGTATATGAGGGCTTAGGTTATGCTATCGCGCCTATACGCGAACCAATGTTTGATAGGTTACAGCTAGTATGTTAGTTTAGATATAGGTAATAGAAATATAAAAAATTAAATATTTCA
Source organism: Agrypnia vestita (assembly GCA_016648135.1). Lineage (NCBI taxonomy): Eukaryota > Metazoa > Arthropoda > Insecta > Trichoptera > Phryganeidae > Agrypnia > Agrypnia vestita. The sequence continues at coordinate 24,468 of JADDOH010011073.1, read as the reverse complement.
CCCAAAGTACACTATTACTCCCTTTATATTAACTCGTGGCGTCTGCTTGCTTGCCGGTTTGCCGTCGAAAAAACTTTGGATCGTTTTTTGACCCTTTTACCGTGATCCAATCGAGCTGAAACTTTGCAAGCAGACTCGTGGCGACGATCAAGAAGATCTATAAAATTTTCGTTAAAAAAAAAAAATAATTATAGTATAATTTTGGATTTTTCAAATTTTTAATAGTTTTTTCAAATTGGAATCATTACAAAAGTTTGATTATTAGCAATACATAATAGGTACTTCACTACACAAAGCATGAAGTGTCTTATCAAAGCTCAAAACATCTGACATTTTAGAAATATATTAAATTACTGTAAGTTTAGTGTTATGTTATATGTTTTAATTCGTCTTTAATTGTTATTATATTTTGCAAAGAAAGGGAGTATAATAAAATCTTGGTTTTTATGTGTTAGTTTTTTTCTATTCAAAATTGATTTAAGAAGTTTTTTCTATTAGCTTCGAGACACCATTGGCAGAATAGTATTTATTAAACAAACATTTATTTTGTAGGTGGTGTTGTGGGACATAATGTATCGTCCAAAGCAATATAATTGCTTAATCGCCAATCTAGGGCAAATGTTGAGACTTGAGACGTCCAATTTAGTGTTTGACTTGCCTTGGTCTTTATTTGTAAATATTTTGTTTTGTTTCTCCATAACACTGTCATCGGACATACATTTTCCATTAGCAATAAAATAATGGACATTGTGTATAAATATTACTGACATTATGTATAAATATTAATGCTCAATACTACAATAATTTTTCACATCCTATCTTAAATATTTTTTTGAATCTGATATTACGTGACATTATTAAAATAATATTTAAAAAATTTAAAAATAAGTTTTTTTATGTAAAAATATTATTTGCCTTCCCTCCCCTCCCACCAAAATGTTTCGTATTGGTATGTACCTAAAAAATACAGCCAAAAAAGTCGTTTACACGGCAGAACATCCCAACAAACTCTAACTAGAATAACTGTTAGATATTACTTCGTTTCACTCACACCTTTCACATCATACTAATTTATTCCTCCAAAGTGTCCAAATATTAAATTAAATCGTGTATTTCCATGAAAGAAATATTAAAGATACTAGTCGTACACCCGTGAAAACTCACGGAACATGGAATGGTTCGCGTCTTTGCTAAGGCCTAGTATATTATATAGTATATTTTTGACACTCTACTGAAACGCGACTGTAGCAACGAGCGTTAAGCGGCCGATTGGGGTTTACTGGCCCAGGATTCAAACCCCATCTCCGGCCGCTTAACTTGTTTTTAAGCCGTGAATTCGAACGAAATTATGGACGTTACATGAAGATACGGAGACAGACAGACAGATGGACGCACAGACAACGAAATTATTATATTTAGATTCGCATTTGTAACATTTTGTAACTTTACGCGTGCATAATTAAATATGTTATGTTATTTTTGAGGGAATTATATAATGATCTTGTTATTATGAGAGTAGAGGGGAGTAAACAAAGTTGATGTCCATTGATCAGGGTACAGACGTATACCTACTCTACCTTGAAAATCGTCAGTTTTGTATGCTTTTCTTTTAGATTACTTTTCTTATAACCTAAAATTTTTAATTTAAAAAATAACACATAGTTCCACTAGATGACAAGACATGTTAAAAAGTTTCATTTTTGAGTTAATGTAGAAATATCAAAAGCAGTATAAACTACATGGTCAAAAATATCAACGAACTGTACAAAATATGTGAAATTTGGGGTATAGATAAAAGCAAAGACACCAAATCCAAAAAAAAATAACGCAGTCATCGAGGATTATTAATTTATAATGTACTGAATTCGAGATTTTATGGAAAATTTTGGAACAATTTTGGAAGGGATAGATACATAAAATCTAGAAATCAGAACATTTTAAATTAGTAATCCTCGGTGACTGCATTCAAAACATTTTTTATTTTTTTGGATATTACTGCCTTTGCTTTTATATCCCACATATATTTGTATAAAAAATGTAATATTTGTTTATGTATTTAGTAATCAAGTAACACAGTAAAATTATTTAACCTTAGATAGACAGTTAATCTGACCAGACAGTTAATTTCCTCGTGCAAGATTACATTTCTGCCGTTACTGTCAAATGTTGTTTGCAAAGATAACCTCAAATATGGCCTTTTAAAAATATCCGTTTGTTTATTATAATATGATTATATTGACACTGTAAATATTATTTCTTGGGTGTTTTACGATAATGCGTATTTTGGCGCCACGCTGTGTAGAATTCTCGCAAATACTATTAAAGACATAATTGTTATTAAATTCATCAAAATAATTGCCCTGGAGAAATGGTGAAAATAATAACATTAAATCATTATCCTTTAGTTGATATTCAAATTCACATTAATTTTTATTATCTCGTGCGGGATAACACGTACTACGCGAAATAAGTAATAAAAAAATAATATTTAAATTACTATTTTTATAATAACTTTTTTACAGATAAATTTTACGTTCTACACTCTTGTGGCTATGTGTTTGAAAACAACATATGCTAGAGTTGCCACCACCATAACCCGGCGTGCGAGGGAGGGCGCCCCTGTCGCGAAACAGAAGTTGCCAGGTTGTAAATTTATTACACAATTCATAATGTAGTGAATGTCTGGTGACCAGTGTCAGAGCCTTCAATATAAATTTGGTCGGGTAACGCGGCGACCGCTCTATCTGTCAAACTGTCAGACGGTAATATCGGTCCATTATTTGCTTTTTCAGCTTTGCAAAACTTTAATACTTCATTGGCAATTGTTCTTGCACCACCCCGGACTGTTTTGGATATAATAATTCAGTGTGTATTGGTAATCAAGATGTCACAGCTCCCGAGCAAATACAAAATTGTACTGAATTACAGGGCGTTACGAGGGGTTACCGCCGGGTGCGGGCGGGGCGGGTTTTAGTTCCAATCCTGCCGCACGCCAAGTTATGTTGGGCAGGCAATAGGTGTACAGATCTATAGCTAGACCGCATTCAAAAGAATGTGCGCAAAAATATGTGTGTTGTGTACGATGCAAATAATGAACACAAAAAAGTTTTCCTAGTAAGTAAGTAACCTTTTTTAAACTAAAAATATATATTTATAAATAATACGCGCTTGCCAGGCAATTTTCCCCCGCTTTCTTCTTGCCGGACAAAGCTAGGGAATGGTCTTTTGATTGTGGTCGACCTATATATAGTAATTCTAGCGGTGCCCGCGCGGCTTCGCACGCGATAGATTGTTAGAACACTGTTTGAATCGTCACAGAACTTTCGCTAACTTTCTAGAACATTCTCCTTCCAGAACTTTCAAGAAATTTAGCGAATGTACAGGAACCTTTTAGACACACCTCAATATTCCGCCACTCAGTTTAGAACCTTATAGAACTTTCGGGAATTTTCTAGAACCTTCTCCTTCCAGAACTTTGTAGAGCAGGTTTTTCCGGAACATTCTAGACTCATCGACACAGACGGCGCGCCTATTTTGAAACAATCTGAAGCATTTGCGGCCTTCCCATAACAAAACAATGTGCTAAAAAGCACATTTTCGTCACCCACTCCCACCCATGCACAGCCACCCCCACCAAACTCCCATATTTTCGATGTGACACCAAGGCTATCCACCACCATAAATAACCACCGGTGGCTGGTTGTGGGGAAAACTTGGCGGGTAGGGAAACACGGGTTTCTTTATATATATATTGATTTCTGACTGATTCTGAAAAACTATCGTTACTGTCCAAATCGAGCCTTCGCCTACCTGCCTCCAACTCTTCCTGTCCTCATTTGCTCAGTCGATGTCTTCCAATTCGCCACCTGGAGTAGTTGCACTGCATCCCTCCTCTTTCCATCCTCCCCTCTTAGCCTAGGCCTCCCCACTCTTCTCCTTCCACCTGGCTGTCCAGTCATTAATCTTTTAGAGATGCGCGAGTCTGGCATTCTTTGTACATGTCCAGCCCACCTCAGGATGCTGACAGGAGCTTCATTTTTTTTTCTTAAGTTGTTAATATTACAGTTTGTATATTAACTAGTATTTAACACTTTATATTCTTAAATCGATTACTAATACACCATCAATAATAACCTATATATTTACATTTACATCTAATCTAATCTATGGTACAATCTATAATTAATAACACATCTTATGCTCTGCAGTTCTATATTATTTTTACAATAATTGTAGCATTTGTTTTTAAATTTATTCATCTTATAATGTATGTAAAAACATGTAAAATGGGTAGATTCTTATGCAAGGAATTCAACAAAAAATATTTTAAGTTGATCCGGCTGTTGTAGCGTCTGTAAGACAGTTTCAAAGTTTTGACTGAAAAATGACCCTTATCGACATTGGACCACTGCTGATAGTGGTTACGTAAAAAATGTGAAAAATTTTACTTTTTTATTTACATGATTTTCTTTCAGATTTTAGTCTAAATGGCTTTGTTTAGCAAAAATATTATGGTTTGATACAAATTTTATTGAAAAAAACCCTCGTTTTTCGTAAATATAAGAAAATCAATTTTGGGTCGAAAATTCTCGTATTTGTTGGTACAAATACCGTTTTTCGGTGGCTGTCGCGCCCGGGACCTTATTAGTGATGAGACCCGTCGCTAGGCCTATAAAACACTGTTAGTTATATGTAGATTTCTCCGAGATCTGACAAGATATGGCTTCGCGACTTGTCGGAAACAATCGGTCTGCAGCCCGTTTTTCCTTCGCATACCAACTCTCTGTCCTCGGATACATATGTTGAAATATTAAACAATATTTCGTAATTCTGTCTGTCAGGCCATACAGTTAGCCGTAGGAAATAATATTTCCTGTATCTGTCTTTCCGCCATACAGTTGGCCGTCACTCGGAAATATTCAATAATATTTCTTATATCTGTCTTTATGCCATACAGTTGGCTACACTCACCACCCCGGTCTATCGCAACAGCGATTTTCTCGTTTATTGAAAATAAACATGTGACAAAGTACATTCATATATGTCAATATTTAGGTTCTTACAATAATATGTAATAATTTAAAACATGTCACAACTATTTTATTTTCATAAATTTTCATACATAAATTTGTTCACAAATTTATCAAGGCATAGGACCCGTCTTTACGGTCCTCAGGGTGGTGATGACGCACCGGCGTCCTGCCCGGTCGCCCGTGAATAAGATGACGTCACAGGTCCACCTTGATCGGTGTCCGCAGCGAACCATGGAACTTGGCAATGTCATCTTCTTTGAGGAGGCTCTTTTCAGGGCTATCATTCATCCTGTCCGTTACACACCCCTATATGTCATTTTCCTGTTTTTTTTTTTGCATTTTGATGTTTGCTCTTAGAAAATATCTTGTACTATCTAAAATAAAATTAAAAAATTACGTCTATGACTTTTATTTTTTAATAGCTATTTTTTAAACAATTATTTATGGTCTCTTTTAAATTTTGGTGTACTTAACGTAATATTGATCAGTATTGTTTAATCTTTCAAATGATTTTTTATTTTTAATTTGTTTGTGTACATTATATCCCGACGGAGGGATAATTGCCCCTGAAACATGTTGATATTATCAATATATAAGTGGTGAAAACAAAGTACCTACTTTTTTATTAATTATATTATATTTAATCCGTTAATAAAAGGCTTTGACTCCATACCGTCTAAAACTTCGTTTCTCCTGTGTGAAAATATTTTAAAAAATTATTTTAATCACAATTAATTAAGTTATAAAATGTTTCAAAGATTGCATTTTATGTGTAACAGCTGCTACTTACGTAAGCAACAGCATAATTACTGTCGGTTTTAAAATTTAATTATGAGTTTTAAAATATATATTATTTTTGGTAGGTATATATTATCTTATTTTATTTTGGCAGATTGGAAGAGAATTTATGTGTGGTCTTAAAGCAGATAGAAAACGATGTAAAAGAATATTATTGTTTTGATAATTATTACAATATGGACCATTAAGTCGATCGTCTAGCAAAGTAATATATGAGCAAATTTCACAATTTTTTCTCTCAATATCTTCTCATGCGTTTTTTATCACATTTTTGTATGGAAAGATATCATATCAAAATTTATTCATCAGTTTCTATATATTGTAAATGCGGATATCGTCTTAAAATCAATATATAACTAAATTATTTAATTTATTAATAAATTACCGAACCTATGATGTTTTAAAAATGAAGAAAATTGCTCCACTTTGTGGGCCTTTTGTGACTGAATGGTCTCGTGCGATATATTTTTTCAATAATATTCCAAAGTAAACGATTATCTTAAATTTATTAAAATAATTGCAAATTCTGTCATGTTTTATACTTTTTACAATTTTGGTTTTAAATATTTAATTTTTGTGTGGTTTTTTCAACTCTTTTTACATATGAATGAGAATTTTTTTTACTCGAAAAATAAATTTTAAAAATACATATTATTTATTCATCTACTTTATTTTTAATATCACAGAACTATGTTCTAAAAATTGTAACATTACAATATAAAAAATGTGTTTCATAAAAAAAGGATTATGATTATTTTTCCTCTCTCAAAATTAATTTGTAATTTTATTGGGTGTCAAAATATGGTCAACATAGATTAATTGGTTTCTAAGCGGCCAATATTTTGACATACATTAACTAACATTCGCGGGTTATCTACAAGGTGAATCGTGAATATACAAGCAGTGTATAGAAAAACAATATTGAACCATTTATTATGATCTTACTATCTTAACGATTATGTTTAAAATTATCACTCGTCAACAAGCCCTACTCACAGTTCGTGTAATTCATTTACCAAAATATTATTGTTCAAATACACGTTACTTGAGTGTGGTTCAATTTGATCGTCGTATAAGAATGTGCAGAGTTACTGATATTCTCAAAAGCGTTAGGTGTATGGAGAGTCAGGGATTCTCAGACTTCTCGTCTATTTTGGCAGTCCGTCTTTGCGAGGATGACGTATTTTTTGGTTTATCTATTTAGTGTTTATCGCTTATTCGAACCTCACACCGTACCTTGAAACGAAAATGAAAACAAAGATTGCGTTAGCTTAGTGGTTAAAATCATTCCATTCAACTTCCAAAAATTTGATAGATGTGTGGGCGATCTTGGATGGAATCGGTGAATATTACATTGTGTATAGTGATCGCTTAAATCAGCCATATGGGTAGGTCGTAAGCCCAATAAACACCCAAAGACTTCCATACCTACTTTCCCATAAAATATAATTTCGTCTCTATGAGACATCTCTAATATATCTTAATTTTAAAACTGTTCAATTAATGATATTGAGCTGGTATAAATATCCCAAAAAATACAATACCCAAAGAAAATAAAATGTAGAAAATAATGTTTTTCCATAGACAATATACCATACGTCTACGTCAAAATACTGCGGTTTCTTATTAAATGACGACAAATATAGCAGAATCATGTTCGCATTGTATAAGAAATGTAATCGAAAATATTGTAGAACATTTTCAAACCATTATAGGTACTTCATTAGAATGCAAATTTGAATGGGGTCTCGTTTGTAGGTACCCGTTTGTTTTTTCCAAATATTGTCAAATAAAAATGTGTGCAAAATGAAAATGTTGCCCTAAATGCACCAAAAGAAAATAACTTCAAAAATCGATTACGAAATTAGATAGCGTATAAAAGTATATATTTTATACGCTTTCTAATTTAACACATTATTACTTTAGTAATGTAACTTTTAGTTATATTTTATCAATTTGTGTATTAACCTTATCATATAGATAGATATATGTCGTCGTGGACTTTTTTATAGAACTTTTTGTAATGACTTTTTCTCTGTAAGAATGTATTTACATATCTCTTAACGAAGGCAGCGTTTGTATAAAAGCATCGCTCGACCTTTTCCTCTTCGACTTTAGTTGTAAAATAGGTCACTACGAAAACCCTTTTATTTTAACAGGATAATATGTAGCCTATATCCACCCTGAATGTCCATTCTAAATATTGGTGAAAGAATTTTTGAAATCGGACGTGTATTTTCAGAGATAACCTCCTACGGTACAAACTTACAAACTTTACCTCTTTATATATTAGTATAAATTTATATAATTTCTGATATTTTATCATTTATTCTTAGTGCACGGTGTAAACACGCGTTAGTACGGCGACCACCAGAAAACACGACGCGCGCGCGGTCTTCGCACGGAAGCACCATTAATTATTCATTACGCCGACGAAAATAATGGCAATGATGGCGGATACCGGACCACAATGTCGGGCGGATGACCGTACAATTACGCAGGAAGGGCCCTTTCTCTTTCGCATCCTGTCCATTCACGGCAATTAGAACGGCCCATCGGATGCTGCGTTCGATGGACCACAAAACGCAGCATCATCATCTACGAATTGCTTTTAATTGGGAGGCAAATTAAGAGCGGGCAGCCCGGGGAGAGTTACGGCGCGGAAGATCGGGGGTCAAATGAAAAGCAGTAAATAAATGATATAATGCACCGAGCCGGTTGCACCAGTGAGGACACTTTTTGGTGCAGACAGACTAATCGAATTAGTGCGGGATTAAGGGTAAACGAGGGAGTCGAAATAATAAAACAAACGTAAAAAAATATATAAAAGTAGCAATATCCAAAAAATTTAAAAATGTCTTGAATGCAGTCACCGAGGATAACTAATTTGAAACGTTCTGAATTCTAGATCTTACGTGTCTATTCCTTTCAAAATCACGTTTTCTATAAATTTATAGGCTTTGTGTCCTACAAAAACTCGGATTCAATACATTCTATGTTAGCAATCCTCATTGATGGCATTAATTTTTTTTCATATTGCTTCCTTTGCTTTTATAACCCGTGTATAGGTATACACCAGATGTACTCCATCAAAAATTACGTACTTTTACATGTTAGGTCGGGTCCTTCTATGCAAAATTTTGATGAGACCAGTCAATCGGTGTAGATTTGTATAGAAAATGTATCGTGGCGGGAGGGTGGGGTAAAGGGAAGGGGGAAATTTCGTCTGCCGCCCGCCGGGACGTTAAGCATAAGTATTTATTTATTTTTAAAAAATGTAAAAAAAATAAGAAAAAAATAAAATAAATAAATATATAAAAGAGACTTCACAGGAAGTTACAGATAGACAACGAAATTATTATTGTATTTATAATATTTATCGAAGATGCCTTGTGGCTATTCATATTTTTTCAAAAAATAGTTACTAATAATTACTTTATTAGTAACCACATGAATTTTTAGATTTTATTTAATTTATCAATTTTTTCACCATCATGACAAAGATTACGATTTTTAAGTTCAATATATACAGTGTCTCGAAGCTAGTAGCAGTATTTCGGAGGAATCTTCTTCGTTACATTTTGAATAGAAAATATTCTTTACACTTTGGATAAAATGTCGACAGTTACGGAGATGAGTGACTTCATAGTTTGACGCCAAAAACAGGGAAACACCCGCAGGAAAGTGGCATTTTAAAAAAACCGCCATTTTGAAATGAAATAAAAAACATTAAAAGATCTGTAACATGTTTTATTTTCAAGATTGAGAAATCCTGGAACCAATAGTGATGTGGATGAAATCGCAAGAAAACCGAGCACATAACTGAAATCATGAGCTTTAAAATTCAATATTTTACGTTAATTATTACGACTTAGGTATTATAATGTATAATAATGATCTTAAATTGCACGGTGTAATTCTAGGCGGCATGATACCTTAATAATAAAAATAAATACCGCAATAGCTGGAATACTCACCACAAAAAACGATTTTGGTGTCATATTGTACCTCGTAGCTCGTTATACCAAAATAAGTGGTATAACTTTTTTTTTCTAAGTTTGCCTATTTTACCTAAACAAACGAAATGTCCCTTATTCTTGAGTTCGGCATCGGAAGGGTTTTTTCTCTTCATGAAATACTTTGTAAGACCGAACGATGAGCACCTCTGTTTTGTAAGTGATACTCGAATTGATTTTTAGAATAATCTGTTGATTATTTATTTTACGTAATTGCTGTAGTAATTAAATTAATGTTATTTATGACATGTTTTGACGGGCATACTGCACTTGCAATATTTCTACACTTTTCAAACTAAAATAGAAATTGCTTATCGTTCATTTGCTAACAGTGTGTCTAAAACTCACGCTGTTAAAAGGTTAATTGACTTCAGTTGAAAAGTTTTTGCAAATAACTGAAGACGTCTGTCTACCTTTTACACAGTGAGTTGAAGACGTGCTCGATTCAAAATAATAAATGATGGCTACTAGCTGTAACCCGTCAAAAATGTAGGAACATTGGTTCGCGTCTTGCCTAAGTTCTAGTATACATAGTGTTCCAGAGCTAGCAGCAGAAACTTGGCCGCCAGATTCATGTTATGAGTCTAAAATGTTCAAGCAATAATGATAGTTACCCAATATCAATAGTTATGGAGATATGCAATATCAAAGTTTGCTTTTTTCAATATTTCTGACTTATTTTTTGCAAAACGTTGGAACTATCATTACAGTACCTTATATCGATTATGAAAAATCCATTTGCTTCAATACAACTCAAATAAAATGATAAAAATCTTGTAAATAAAACTTTTTTCAATTTTTGCATGATTTTTATCATTTTCTTCGACTTGTATTAAAGCGAACGAATTTTTCATAATCGATATAAGTTACTGTTATGATAGTTCAACTTTTTGCAAGAAATAAGTCAGAAATATTTTTAAAAAAAATGCAAACTTTGATATTGCATATCTCCATAACAATTGATAAATATTGGGTAATCTTTGCTGGATCATTTTAGAATCAAAGCGTAGGCGGGAATCTTCCGGCCAAGTTTCTGCTGCTAATTCTGGTACACTCTAAATTTCTAGTATCTTTTTGACGCTCCACGGATAGGCGGCGATAGCAACATGCGTTGATCGGCCGGTTCGGGTTTGCTGGCCCGGGGTTCAAGCCCCGTCTCCGGCCGTTTAATTTCGGTTTTTTTAGCCGTAAATTCGAACGAAATTATGGACGTACTGGCTACACGAAAGTACACTAGTATGGCTACACGAAGTTACGAGGACAGACAGACAGACACAACGAAATTATTATGTTTGATATGCAGACTCCATTTTAACACTTGAACAGTATGCCTAATCATCAGTGGCTTTCAGAAGCATAAACTACGTCATGCCGTTACTGAGAAAGTGATGATCAATCAGACATTTGATGATGTCGTGAATAAACGTATACAAATTGCGTATAAAATGTTCAAAAACTTTCATTTAACGAACATTCTTTATAAATTACCATGTAAACAGAAGCAGATAGAATTTATTACCTAGTAATTATTAACAAACTATCTAACTATTAATAGTAATAATGTAATTAATAAAAATATACTTTATTTTCACCACGTACTATGAATAAACTTATTATACATAAAAGTAAGTGTATTTTTATTAATTATATGAATAATGAATTGAGTAGCTTGTTGGTCTTGTGGTTAGGACATTCGCCTCGTGATCCAAAGGTCGCGGGTTCGAACCTCACTCCAGACTAGCAAGTTAGCATAAGCGATTAGCTTAGTTTGAAAATAGTAAGAATATTGATGTGACACGTATTCCGTGTTCACATCACTATTTTTTAAGAAAAAAAAATGTCATCACAAATTCATTTTACTCTTTTTGACGAAGTAATAATCTTTTTCACTTCTTCAATATAGCAAAATGACTTTGTGGCGACATTATTAATATAATTAATAAGAATATTCTTTATTTTCACCACTAATTTATTTATTGAAAATACCAACATTATTATCATATATATTATAATATAATAATTTTATAACTCAGGTCCTTTTTACAAATAGTCATCTTTTAAATTTGTTTTCAAATTAGTACTTCATTATTTATTCATCCCCCATATATTTATTTTAATTTTATTATTCTCTATACTTCGATTTTTTATTTTTAATGCTAGCTGTAAACCGTCAAAAATGACAGTTCCTAAAGAATAAGTGTTTACTTACTTATTCTTTAGGACTTACTTACTTACTTACTTACAGCTGACACCCGTGAAATAGTAATAACGACTTTTATCAATTGTTTTAGTGTTTCCCGTGACAATATTGAGGATCCGTTGCATTAGTTTAGTGAAGTTCCCCTTTGCCGAGGGGACCAATTTACACAATCATTTCAAGCAATCTCCATCCCCCCCGCTGCGCAACAGCGCCCCTAGCGAGCTCCCGTAGAACCAAACCACTTAAATATAATATGCGCTATATTTAATTTATTTATGTCTTCATTATTCACAGCATGAGCGTGCCTCCAAATTTATTGTGACATGGACCTAGTTCGCGGAACCTATCATTAAACAATTCGAGGGCTAGCATTTAATTTTTGATACAGAAATTTACATACGATAATTCAATGAACTGTCCCTTGTGTTTAGTTAGGCAAAGATTTTTGTCACGTTAGTGTAATTAAAAAATCAAATATAGACAAGTGAATAATTAAATAGGTTCTTTCTTATTGCATTATTTAGGAGTTTAAGTTATAAAAAGTTATAAAAAAAATAATCAATTCTCTCGTACATCCGTGTTATCAGACTTGATAATATTTATTTTTTTACACCACAACATATCACATTACGCATTTTTATCGATTGTTGCGCGGTATGATCGATAATCCTGAAATTATGCGGAGCATTGGTTTGTATGTTCCCGATAATTACCTAAGACAACGTCAGCGTAGAGTATTTCACATATCAATTTACAGGACCAACCTGCCAATGGTTATGCCTGTTGGAAGAGCTACTGCTATGCTGAACAATATTACTCTGTATATTGATCTGTTCTATGTCTCTGAGAGGGTATTTATTCGTAGCAGGATTCTCTTACACATTTTATGTGAATGATTTTATATATGTATTTTATATATATTTGCTTTTTTTTATAAATGTTATATATTTCTAAATTATTTATAACATTTACGAATTAAATTTGTGTTTGTAATGTAAATGTTATTTAAAAAATAAATAAATTGAAATTTAAAAATGAAATCAGTAGTGAAACATCACAAAACAAAAAAAGTTAAAACTAAAGTAATTCATATTTTTACTTCGTCCAAGTACACGCATAAAATGCTTTTTTAAAACAAACATTATAATAATGATTATGGATTATGTGGGTGATTGATGTAATAATGTTTATAGAGCTATAGACTAATTTGAATTTAAAAATAATCTAGTAAGTACAATTAAGGAAATTAGAAACAAAAGCGCCACTATACATATCACGATGGGATGATGCGTTTGAATATGTTTATATGATAAAGAGTGTCAATTTCACAATAATTAATAACTGATAGAAGACTTTATCACATGTATATTATTTCTGACTTTAAAATCAATTACAAAAACGTTCATCTAAATTTTAAAAAATGTTTTTTTTTAAAAAAAATAAGAGTACTTTATTAAAAAAGCATTGAGTCAATATTTTCATCTTTTGTAATAACAATTTTTAAATCATACTCTAATTTTGAAAACGGAACGAGATCAGCTATTTGATATGAAATATGAAGTTACGGGACATTCGAAATTATTATTATTGGGGATAAGAAAAGGGGGCCCACCACACACCCAGGGCCGTTATATGAGCAATAGCTCCCATATCGGCCCTACACTTTCGCCCCCCACGTTCGGCATTTTTTAATGCTAAAGTGGCCGTGCTCACCTCCCCGCCGACACTCGTGGAAATGCGAGCGGGGCGGGGAGGCGTCCACACAAAACCTCTTCTCTGCCTCCAAGGCGCAGGGACAAACGACAATTGGAACATACTTATTATCCATTAAGAGGGAATCACAAGTTACATATGTATTATTGGGGATAATATTAAATCTGAAAAATCTAAATTATTTAGTCCTAATTTGCGGTGTTGGTCCGCTGGTTGACCCGCTAACGCCGAATCCCGACCCGGCTGCGCTGTTTGCGTACACTTGTCGTGTTTTTAATTAATTTTAATTAGGCAGCTAGACGGGCGTGCTCGTGTTGGATGGCTACGAGCGCTGAACTGCGTGTGCATAATGCACGGCCACTCTTTCCATCGGGACGGTGCATCCATCAGGCTGATTTCACTTTCTAAGAGATATATGGCCGAAAGTCCTTAATTCAGGAAAAAATCTTATTTCACTCTTTAATTCCTAGTATCTGCAGTGGTGTTGCATGACTGTTTTACTGCATTTAGGTGTATTTATTACCCATATAAGGTTTGTGTTTTTTGGGGTATTACGCCGTGTTATTACGACCTTTCCGGCCGACGTTTCGGATCCCATTTTTTTTTTTTTTTTTTTTAAATAGAGATGCGAACACGGAATACGTGTCACATCAATATTCTTACTATTTTCAAACTGAGCTAAACGCTTGTGCTATGAAAATAGGACTAACTTGCTAGTCTGGGCTGAGATTCGAACCCGTGACCTTTGGATCACGAGGCGAGTGTCCTAACCACAAGACCAACATTGCAGGGTCCATCATCATCATCATCAACACATCAGCCCTGATGATGTACCCTGCAATGGGATCCGAAACGTCGGCCGGAAAGGTCATAATAACACAGAATAATACCCCAGAAAACACAAAGCTGAAGATTCTGAGTGGCCGTGAAAGCCTAAGAACATTGGAAATTAATTAATAACTTACTAATTAATGATTAATTAACTATTCAATGTACAAAGTCACTTAAGACGAGTTAAAATTAACAGTACATAACTCATAAATGAACACTTTATTATCGCTGGGTAACACGTATTTAACATTCACTGTTATTCGATTATTCGCTTTATTAATCGCGATTCACGACTGGCCCCATTGGACGCCGTCTCGCGGCTCGCGCTTACTTCGCACTGAATCGACCCGTCAAACACGACAATTCTGCTCGGCGGCCTACATCCGCGCTATTTGTATCCAAAAACTGAATTGTCGAACCTCCTAGATTTTTGTAATGTTTTGGAGAATATTCTCGTCGCTTCTAGACCTTTCCAGGTGTTCCTCGAATGATGTAGCTAATTCCAGAGCGAGTTAGTGTGTTCCAGAATGTAGCGGAAGGCCCTAGAGGTTTCGATATTATTGTAGTCATTGATATATTATGAGGGATTCTATAAGTTATCTCATTTTCCATTTTGCATTAATTTGTCAGATGTCAATATCTCTTTCATTGTAGCGGAAATATTGCTTTAAGGGGGAGTATACTTACCTACGAAGCGCGAAAAAAGGCATTTTTATGAATTTTTTTAAGAAAACCTATATAAATTATGGTATTAACATCATTTCTACATAAAAGTACATACTTTTAAGAATGTGTCAAATTTTTTTATTTATTAAAAGATTTCTGTCGACTGCCGAAAAAAAGGTCCTCCGCGGTGACCACTCCCATTTCATCCGTAATCATCAAAATAAAAATATTTAGTTTTTGACGTAGGGTTTTTTGAAAATATAGATTTTTGACAAAATGGCGGGTGTTTGAATTTAAAATAGCGTTATTTAGGGAAAAATTCGGGTTTATTATGCCTTTAAAAAAAACTAAGTCACTAAAAAAAAATCGTTCGACAAAGATTAAATAATAAGAATAACCACTAGAAATTTTAACTTGATCGGTTCAGTGGTTGCCAAGATATTTCGGTCACCGATTTTTAAAACATGGTTCTGAGTAAAACGCTTTTGAAAATTGAGCAATTAATAAATCGCAAAAATTTTCAAACGTAGAATCATCCATTCCAGGTCCATAATATAAGTCCTCCACCTTGCTTAGAATTCCCGTATCATCGAGAACTCTTCACAAACGTAATGGAAACAGGTCTAACGTTTCTATTATGAAAGACCCCGACTGCCAACTACGCACTAATCAAAAAAGGGATGCCACTATTCGGCCCGATTCTGAAAATAACAATGTCTGGATCTTTAAGATCTTTATCCCAACACTTAATAGACGATAATAAAAATTATAAATGTCCAGAGCGGATTTTGTATTTCTACGGCTCAAAATATGATATAAGAAAGATTGTTTCTTACAAACGTATTAATTTCTTCATCCACAGCGTCCAGATGAAATATCATGGCTAAACTTGTCATGACCGCGTTACCGCGTATTCAAATCTTCCCATCTTGACATTTGACAGATAACAATTTACATCTTTCTCCCTCGCTCTATATCTATCTCATGTAGAAACTTACAGAAACAAACACCGACGTAAAGCTATGTCTCGTTTATTTATAATTTTTATTATCGTCTATTAAGTGTTGGGATAAAGATCTTAAAGATCCTGATATTGTTATTTTCAGAATACGGATGATTATCAGCTATAACTTTGTTATTTTTTTAAATTTTTGTTTGAAATTTTCACCAGATATTCTTAAGACCTCAAACTTTTAGATCAACATGTCTAGGTAGGTATTCCCCCTTAACATATTTAATATTTTAACTTGATCGGTCCAGTGATTGCCGAGATATTTCGGATATAATGGTGGAGAAAGTCCAAAAGAAGTTTCTGAGATATCTCTACATGAGAGAGTACGGGCATTATCCTTGGCTTTACCCAACCGAGTTTCTCCAGGGTATGCTTGGCTACAATAGTTTAGAGACTAGAAGGAATGTGTATTTGATTACACACTTTTATCGATTGTTGCGCGGTATAATCGACAATACTGAAATTATGCAGAGCATTGGTTTGTATGTTCCTGATAATTACCTTAGACATCGTCAGCATAGATTGTTTCACATTCCAATATACAGGACCAACCTGCCGATGGTTATGCCTGTTGGAAAAGCTACAGCTATGCTGAACAAGATCGCTTTGGATATTGATATATTCCATGTGTCTGAGGGGGTTTTCCGAAGCAGGATTCTCCTACACCTTTGACCAGATTATACAGGTCACTTCTAATTGTTTAATAATTGTTTAATAATAAATTAGTATTTTAATACACAATATGTATATGTGTGTGTATGTATGTATGTATATGTATATGTGTATGTATGTATATACATATGTGTTTATGTATATGTGTATATGGATGTGTATGTATATGTGTATATGTATATTTTTAGATGTAAGTTAATAATATGTATGCATTGAACATAATGTTTGTAATGTACATATTATGTAATAAATAAAAATTGAAATTGAAATTGAAATTGAAATAATAGATGCGAAACATAAATGAAAAGTAATTTACTGCACGAGAATGTCAACTAATGCGACCGCTTCGCATCCGAACGCGTTTCGCCCAGCTTGGATGAACGTTTATACCTATGGGTTTAATGGAGAAACTAATGATAATAATTAACTCCCCCCGATGGCGACATCTATTTAAGTGAGCCCTCCTCCCGTGCACGCATTTCCGAAGTGTTTATTTCCGTTTCGCCCGAGGATCAATCGCGTCGCGTAAACACTGCTTTTTAGAAGAACTCGCGCGTGACCGGACTAGATTTGGTTCCAGTAGCTGTGCTCGTTCAACCAATCAACGGCATTCTGCTGTCGGAAGAGGATTTCGGGAAGGGAATTCTTAAACGTTCCGTTTTATTGCTTTTCCATTATTATTTTTAAAAATGCACTCGCGCGCTTTCCGCGTGCATTTAATGTGTCCTTGGTTAATCACGTCCCGATGTCAGCGCATTTCTAAAGGTGGTGTTTTTTTTCAATACCTCAATGTAGATTTACAGTTAAACAGTTACCTTTACAGTTAAATGACAGTGGAGAAAAGTATTTTTGTAGATATATTGTCTCATAGCTAGTAGCGAAAACTTTTATACTAAACGCTAGTTTTGCGATTCCTCGAAAACGTTCTACTTAGTTTCTCTATATTTCTAGTGATTATGAAAACAGCCCGGTTGATTTGAGATTCATGGGCGTTCGAGAGACTTCGATAATGCGCAATTAGATTCTCGTGAAAAATAAATAAATTAAAAATTAATAAATTACCTATTAAACAAAAAAATATCTTCTGTACTGTTGGTAATTTGTTACTAACATCTTTTTGCTCTGTAGGTGCAAATGATATTTAAAAAAGGGTAATCATTATCGTAAACAAGGGTGCTGGAAGGACTCGTTGGAGTACCGAGAAGTGATCTGTCTGGGTTTGAATAGCTTTAGACACGCGTGACGAGTTACGAGCAAAATTTATCCCTATTTTTATTTGGCTGATAAAGAAGGCTGCAATTTAAATGGAAGAACTCGTTGGCTAATTAATTTCGCATTTTCTGAGAATTATGATTGTTTTTAGGTTTTTCTTCGCTTTCGCAGTTAGTGCAATATTAACCGATTCACATTTGTAAACTGCCGACTCGCTCGGGATTCATACTCCCTCAAGCACACAAACACGAGACTTGATTAATATTATTGAGATTAATGTTATTTTAAAAGTAACTGACTTTCTGGCTCGTTATTAGGTGACGTGTTATTTCTTGAACCATTTTTGCAATTATGTTTTTTTTCTCTCTCTTACGAGGAGGTCTGCACAAATGCTTGCCAATTTTGGAATCGTTGAGCCGAAATACCGATTTTTTTGTAGTAGGTACGAGCTATTGACCTACGAACCCCACCAGTCTATAAATGTACTGTGAAACCTCGATGTAATGGACAAAATTTCTAGTCCGTGTGTCATGTATGAACATAATTAATATAATTAACATAATATGTAAAAAAAAAAACAGTCTAAGCATCACTAAAATGTTCATAACTTCGTCAATTTTGCTCCGATTGACATTCATTTAAAAAAATTAAAATAAAATGCAAAAAAAAAAAAACCTTCCCCCCCTTAACGGAAACCCCCTCGCCGCAGTTAGTTCGTTCATCAAAACAATGCACTTGAACAGATAAATATATGAACTATCAAAAAATTGTCATTAAGAATTTAATTTTGACAAATATTGTGCTATGTGTTATAAATGTGAAATTAAAACTTAACTCAATGGCAATAAAAATTGTAGTGTCGTCAATTTGATACATTAATTGATGATAGATAAATTTGAATTTAACCTTTTTATCTAACGTTTATGAGTTAATGTTTTAATTTTATCTAATGTCTATGGTTCTCAACCGGTGTGTCGCGAGCGATTGGAAAGTGGGCATAAAATTTTCTGCGCACGGTAAATTTGACTGTTGTAGACTAAATAATGTTTTTTCTTTAATTCTAAAATAAACTGATAAAGGATTGTAACCATAATAATAAATCTATTAATTCTTATGGAACATGCTTAGTTTATTTTCTAATAATATTTTAATGCATAAACATTGCGATTAGACATCTTAATAAAATTATACTATTAACTATGTTTTTTTTCTGATTTGTGTCTTCTGGAGTATTATGCCGTGTTATTACGACCTTTCTGGTCGACGTTTCGGATTCCATTGCAGGGTCCATCATCAGGGCTGATGTGTCAACACATTCCTTGTTGTATCTCCTATTTTTGTATCACGTTGATTTGCATCGATTTTGCTACTAAATCCAGTGAGGACTTAAAAAATGAATACCATAGTGTCATAATATGTGGGGTATAAAAGCAAAGGTATAACATATCCAAAAAATAAATGTTTTGAATGCAGTCACCGAGTATTATAAATGTACTGAATTCTAGATATTATTCATCTATCCCTTCCAAAATAATGTTTCCTATAAAATCTCGAGTTAGATAAATCGAATAAAAATATTATAATACAATGTGCAACGGCCACTTACTGTCGCTCGGCGGCCAGCACAGCTGTCCGCAGGGCCTAGCAGCAGTCTACTGTATATAATATATTGTTTGATGGTCATCGTATTGAGTTCGTTCAACATTGTACCGATCCGAATATACCTATTTCTTTCCAAAATCGTTCTCATACATTTATATTGTAGAACTAGTAATTCTTGCATTCCTTCTAAGTATCCAAAAATAAATACTGCTGTAAGTAGTTTGTAAGAGGAACAATACTAGTAGTACAGATACTGATATCTTTATTACAGATATCTTTTGATCTAGGGCTTTCAAAAATTCGTTAGAAAAAAGTTTTTCTTTTTTTTGTCTCTGAAAATTACTTGTTACAAATAACCTGCAACTGGAAAATATTTTTAAGATTTGATTCTGCCGTAAATTTTTTTTTTGTTATGGACGTACCAGAGATTTGGATCAAATCAACCAACACAGAAAAGCATCTGAGACGCCTATCTGGAATCCCCGCGTTTGAAAATTATCATTAGCGCACAAACATAATTTGTTACCAAGAATATCACATTTATATCCATTTGTATATCTATCCTCATTCTTGTGTAAATATTACTTGTCATTAGTGTTGAACAGAATTGTTTCTTTGAATCATACAGAAAATCCAAAAACCTTAATTAATTCTTAAAATTATATCGTATTTCTTTCTAATACTTTTAATATAAATACAAGTTGTTGAATGTAAAATATTTAGATTGATAATGCCCTCATAAGGCGAAACGCGTCTTAGAAAATGAAAAAGGTAGAACTAAAAAAACTGAGCCATAAAAACCAAGTTTTTATTATAGG
Organism: Agrypnia vestita; assembly: GCA_016648135.1. Lineage (NCBI taxonomy): Eukaryota > Metazoa > Arthropoda > Insecta > Trichoptera > Phryganeidae > Agrypnia > Agrypnia vestita. The sequence goes on along the minus strand of JADDOH010011073.1, from coordinate 3,895 downwards.
TACTCCCTTTCTTTGTAAAATATAATAACAATTTAAGTCGAATTAAAACATACAACATAACACTAAACTTACAGTAATTTAATACATTTCTAAAATGTCAGATGTTTTGAGCTTTGATAAGACACTTCATGCTTTGAAGATTAAGTTCTAAAAACATTTGTCAGTCAATTTAGATTTTCGACATTCGTAGTAAAGTACATGTTTCGGACAGGAATTAGAAGTTCGAAACGATCGCCGTGGAACGGTGGCGTCATCACGAAACAATGCCAGTTTTGTATGTTTATGTAAACAGATGAAATAAAAGACTTTATGTGACACACTATTTTTTGGACTCTATGAATAATGTTTATTATTATAGATTTAAATATTGACATATACAATGTAATATTTATGGATTTTTGTCACATCTTTTATTTTTTAATAAAGAGAGTAAATCGCTTGCAAAGCGATAGACGATGCGCTTTTCGAAGCAATCAGCCGTTCGCGGCATTTTTGACTGACATATGGTCAGTATGGAAATCGAAATATTTTCCAAATATTTCTGGAATTTGACCCGCTCACGAGGCGTGATAATTTAGACTGGTATATACATTTCCGAGAACCAGCCAATTGGGTGCGCCCGGCTGGTATTCCGAAGATTAAAGTGGGGCGGCAGGCTGCAGACTGACCGTTCCCCATATCGCTTGCATCTGATTTACGGGTACCCAGCCCGTAAAATCAGAGTCTTGTCGCACAAGACCGACTGGACGTAGACTGGCGGAGGAGCATCATTACTAAAAAGTGCGTGGAGCACCGTACACACAAAATATAAATTAAACTTTACAAAATTCTTCAAAAAATAATTTTTATTAAAAACACAGGAAAAGTCAAGAAACGCATAGAAAACATAAAATGGGGAATTAAAAATAGTGGCCCTAAAATGGACCTTTTACGCTCAACATAAGCGCAATCGCTAATATCGACCCCACCGGCCGAGCGATACCGTGCCGAAAAAGATGACTTTCAGTCAAAATCGAATATTGGCCGCTACAGCAGTCCAATTAAACTAAAACTTTCTTTATTGTATTCTTCCAGTAAATATCTATACAAAAAGTATATATTTACGACTACAAATTACATCAGAAACGTAGGGGGAATTTTGTTTGATAAAATTGTTTATAACTAACATAATATTAATTATTCACTCATTAAACTATAGTCAAAAGACGCCTTATAAAATATACTTCATAATTATTACACAAAAATTCATGTATCTACTTAAGAACTATTTTTTATTGAATTTAATGTAACTAGCCGATTGCACTCGGTACATAACTTGTAATAACTCTGTTAATACTACCTTGCGGGTCCCATAGACTATGTTAGATTATCAGCAAGGTTTAGTCTTGTATAAATTAACATGATTTACGTCTCAAAAAGACGATGAAACTATTTTTACGATTTTTTATGTCGGAGCAAAGTGCTTTCTGCCGATCTCCGCAGCCAATCGTCAGACTGATTAGTACCAAAATTCACTCAGAGATGGCGCGAGCGCTGAAATCGGCAAAGCAAGCTTTGTGATTGGCTGATTGTTTTACGATGGAGTTATGGAAGGGATTTTGTAATTTGGCTATATAAACAGTTTCATAACGGCGAGCAATTCAGTACACCTGAAGGTGCTTTAAGAGCCTATCGGACCACTTTTACCAGTCTTTCATTTCTCTCTACCTACAACGACCCTGCTGACTACTTGGACTTTCTCTGGATCTTCTTTGGCCCTTTTAAGGCAACCTCTACTACACCGGCGTTTCTAGATTGGTTTTATACGACTTTGCCATCTGAAACTTTCGGTGCGTTTCTTCGAGTTTTGGGCACGTGGAACCAAACTATCTTTTGCGTGTTCCTGTCCGGAACAGCTGGTCCTTCGAGCCGGATCCTGTGCACCACTCGAGGATGTCGCGATCTGGGTCCAGATCGGGACGCGTTCCAGAAGAAGAAGAAGAACACCATCGCGACGAGTCAGTTACTTCGGAACAGGCCCGTTCCGAGGTGGACCGATACTCTACTAGGACGGAGGACACCATCCGCCAACTGAGGGCGGAGCTCCGTCAAGAGCGGCAGCACTCACGGGACCTACAGCGAGAGCACGCTGAAGTCCTGATCCGTGTGTGCACCACCCAACAACTGCCACCACCTGGGAACATCGCTGCCGGAGCAGCGACACCAATCGACGAGGAAATAGTCGGTGGCCCTGAAAAGGGCCTGTCATTCCGAAGTGCAGTCAATATCGGTGGCCCTGAAAAGGGGTCGTCACTTCGAAGTGCAGTCAACATCGGTGGCCCTGAAAAGGGCCAGTCACCTGGAAGTACAATCAACATCGGTGGCCCTGAAAAGGGGCAGTCACCTAGAAGTGCAGCCATCAATGCTGGCCGTGATAAAATTTTAGGGGCAAACACCATGACCAGACATTCTGCTCACCAAGCAGCCATAGAAAACGGCAGGCCTACTTCATCAAACCAGTCAGGACAGCACCCCCGCTGTCCAGAAGCAAGCGCGTTCACAAGAGAATGGGTGCGCAATCATCCCAACCCGCAGGAAGAAGTGGCTTCATGGATCGAAGAAGCCTTACGAAGGAACCGACACACAGAGGGCACCCGCTCCCAGACTGGCAATGGAGAGGCGCAAGTAGCAGCAATGCTGGCAAGGCAGTCCGGAGCAAAAGAACTGCCACACTTCAGCGGAGACCCATTCGACTGGCCCACGTTCCATGCTCAGTTTGAACAATCTACTGCACTATGTGGACTATCAGCTGCAGAAAACCTGATACGCCTTCAGACTTCACTAAAGGGACGAGCGCGTGAAGCCATCGCCCCTTTACTGGTGGACCCATACAACATTCCCGAAATAATGCGTACATTGCAAGAACGTGTCGGGAACACTGAAGACATCATCGATGCCATGTTGGAGAAGGTGCGGCGCCATCCCCGCATCACTGAAGACCTACCCTATGATGCCGTGATCGACTATGCTATCGCCGTCCGCAATGTAGTCGCAACAGTAAGAGGCTTCGACGCCAAATATATGACGTCACCGCAACTACTGAGCGAAATGGTCAACAAGCTACCTATGTGTGCGAAGATGATGTGGGTGTCTTCAAGGAAAGGCGGGTCCACCAACATCACCATCCAGGATCTATCCGAGTGGTTGTCGGACATGGTGGCAATGGCCTCATACGCTGGATGTCGCACCAAAAGGACGACCACACGCCGCACTGGTAACGTCCATCAGATCACCACAGGCCAGGTGGACAAGGATCCCCAGAGGGATGGAAAACGACATGAAAACTGCCCTGCATGTCACATAGCACCACATCATTTGGCCGGATGCAAGGCCTACTTAAGGAAGACGGTAGCAGATCGGTGGAACATAGTAAGAAGAATAAAGATCTGCTACAATTGTTTGAAAAAGGGCCATCGCTCCCCCGATTGTCGCAGCAAACCATGTGGGACGCACGGTTGCAGAGAACCCCACCACCACACACTACACGAACTGGACCACCACCTCCGGCAGCACAACCAACCACGTTTCGGGAAGCCGAGACCAAAAGGGGGACCATCAAGGAGAGCACCAAACGCCAGTTCCACGAACACCTCGGCAGCCACAACCCCCGCACCAACAACAAACGAACCAGTGGGACAAACCAGTGACTATCAAGGGAGGCAGTGCGTTTATCTCAAAGTGATACCAGTGATGGTGAGTGGCCCCCGCAGGCAAATAAAAGTGCACGCGCTTCTCGATGAGGGATCGACGGTCACCCTTATCGAGCAAGAGGTGGCCACTGCCGTCGGGGCCAAGGGACCGGTCCGCAGTCTACGAATTCATGGTGCTGGTGGACTGTGCTCTTCCGACGACCGGT
>JADDOH010011072.1:0-57787 GCA_016648135.1 Agrypnia vestita | reverse complement strand
TCACCGTGCTCATTCATCATTCATCATCATCATCATCTTCATCCCCTTGTCTTAGTAGGGTCGGAGGCCCAAAGATTCGACAAGGTGTTTCCATATTCCCCTGTCTTGCTTTGCGTTGCTTCCGCATGAGTCAACCAAACCCGTTCTGTTTTCATAAACATGTATTATTCAACAATTTATCAGCTGGTCATAAAAGCTAAAATTGAGCAATTTAAAAAAAATGCAAAAAAAATTCAGCGACTCGCGTTAGGTATTTGGAAAACTTTAATTGCATAGTATATTGCGACATATGAACTGTATACGTTTTTGACAACCTGTGGCTTGAAAAAAATTCAAACTTCGCGATGTTTATTGCAAGTGATGTTAATTGAGGTAAATTTTGACTACTAGATACAAATAACGTACGCGATGAAAAATCGAAAAAAATTCCACGTTTCATTTGGATTATATTTAGTCACCATATATCAAATGAAGAATATGTTATATATATGTGTTGTAATATAACTTACTAACTAACCATCATGCCGTTTCCACGCAGGGGTAGACAGATAAGTTTGAACGCCACTCTCTTGTATCCTGGCACATCGCTTTTGCTTCGGCCACATTCATACATCTTCTCATACAAGTTCTACGGTTGTTGCGCCTTTTAAAGGGGCCATCTTCAAACACTTGTTATATCTGGTCATGCCAGGTGTAATATATATGTGTTGTATCAAATGTTTCCAAAAATTTAAATGAAATATTAAGCTAGTTGAGTCCAAAAATTAAAATGAAATTAAACTCTAGCAGTAGATACGTGAAGGTATTCGTGACTATCGCATTATAAAAAAGTGGATTGCTTTAAAAATGGAATAAAAATTATGATCAATTAAAAAGAGACTATATACAAGGTCGAAAAATTTTCGTTAACTTACCAGACTGTCATGGCGAAATTGGATAACGAAATTGGATCCCGGATAGAATTGGAGGTCCTCGGTTCGAGTCTCGGTGACAGTTAAAATATTTTTTCGTTAATTTGATTTTTTCTGTATGTCTTTTCTAATTGATTAATAAAAATTGTTGAATGAATTTATATTTTTTAGATCAATTTCAATTCACTTCTAAGTTATAAAATAGCAAACCAATTCGCAAAAAACCAAAAGGTTTTAAAATAAACTTGAAATATTTCATGAATGAGATATTTTTATTCTAGAATGTATCTCCATATATTACATATTTATTGTAGAAAGAATAATAAACATGCGATACATCAAGACTTAAATAGTTTTCTCTGCACGTGTTCTTATTTCATCTCGTGTGCTGGTGACGTATTATTCCATCAGAAGTTTAAAGCAACCAGCAAGATTATTTTATAGAAGTTTTCGTATTACAAGTAACTCTTTAAGTTATACTTATAAAACCTTAGTTTATTGAACTTTTTTCCTTTTATAAATATATATATATATATATATATATATATAAATATCTCAGTACGAATTTTATCAAACGTAGACCATTCCCTACAACTAGAATAATAAATAATAAATACTTTATTTTTTTAAATATTTCCACTCATGAATTGCTTTTCCAATTTCTACCTTAACAATATACACAAATCAAACTTTAGTCATAGTATTAAATGTTGATAAAACGTTATTCATATATTTTTTACTGAATGCCATCTATATATAATAAATAATTAACAACATGCTCGTTCGATTTTCTCTTGATTTATGAAATCACCTAATTATGCGAAAAGTTGAGACTCAATTTTGACATAAAATATTTTTTTCAAGAATTGAATAAAGTAGGCGAGAATTTTTGTTACGAAAAAACACTAAAAATAAATTTATTTTTCCCCGTGTATCAGATGAGCATTTATTTTCATTAATTATTCGATGAAAAATCATAAACGATAAAATATAGGTAGAAATTCTTGTGTAAAATATCTGCACAAAGTCTTGCGCATAGACCGGTAGAGGCACCAAAAAAGTGGAGATGTCCAGTATTTTCAGAATATCCTTGCCAACGGGTCAAGCTCTACATTATTTTTAGTATGCTTGTAGGTGGTACAGTGAAATACCACCTACACCTTTAACAATACCACGCGCAAGGCTCCGTCATGCAATTCATGCAATTAATATACCTTCTTATTTTTATACAACGAAATCACTACTCGGCTATTTTTGATATATATATATATATATTAGGTCCTTACATATGAAATTGACGTTTTGCCGTACTGGCAAATTTGATCTCAAATATCTTCTCTTTGGTTGGAATTCCAAATCCAAATTTATACAGCTATTTACTCATGTATTTGTGTTTTGAAAATTATAATTCATTTGTTTTTTCCTCAATTGTTTTTTTCTTTGCGTCACTCAGTTTACAAAATGAAAAACTTGAAATATCGCGTTATTTACGAGTACGAGTTCCACCGTGGCACCAGTGCTGCAGAAACGGCTCGAAGGATTAATGATGTGTATGGCGACGGTGCCGCGAAAGAAAACACAGTGCGTTTTTGGTTCCAACGTTTTCGTTCTGGAAATTTCGACCTGCAGAACAAGCCCCGTGGACGGCCGGAGACCAAAGTTGATAATGAAGAATTGAAGGCTATTGTGGAAGCGGATCCATCGCAAACCACATCCGAGTTAGCTGCAGGCTGCGGTGTTAGTGATAAAACTGTTTTAATCCACTTGAAGCAAATTGGTAAGGTGAAAAAGCTTGAAAGGTGGGTACCTCACGAATTGAGTGAAGCAAATCAACAAACGCGCGTTGACTGCTGCGTTGCATTACTCAACCGGCACAATAATGAAGGGATTTTAAATCGAATCATTACCTGTGATGAAAAGTGGATCCTGTACGATAATCGGAAGCGCTCATCGCAATGGCTGAACCCTGCCGAACCAGCCAAACCATGCCCCAAGCGAAAATTGACTCCAAAAAAGTTACTTGTGAGCGTTTGGTGGACTAGTGCTGGTGTCGTTCACTACAGCTTTCTTAAATCTTGCCAGACGATTACGGCAGATGTCTATTGTCAGCAACTGCAAACCATGATGGAAAAGCTAGCTGCTAAACAACCGAGGCTGGTTAATCGCTCTAGGCCACTGCTGCTTCATGATAACGCTAGACCACACACTGCACAACAGACGGCTACCAAATTAGAGGAGCTTCAATTGGAATGTCTAAGACATCCACCGTACTCTCCGGACCTTGCCCCAACAGATTACCATTTTTTTCGAAATTTGGATAACTTCTTGCAAAGGAAAAAATTCAACTCCGATGGGCAGTCCAAACCGCCTTCAAAGATTTTATTGATTCCCGTCCGAATGGTTTTTTAGTAAAGGATCGATGAACTACCTATGAGATGGCAAAAGTGCATAGATAGCATGGTACATACTTTGATTAATAAATATATTATAATAAAAAAAAATCGGCTTTATGTTCCTCCCATACTAAACGCCAATTTCATATGTAGGACCTGACCATATATAGATATATATATATTATATATATACGATACGAGGTTTATATACGAGGATATACGAGGTTTATAAAAGCAAAGGCAGTGAAATGCAAAAAAAAAAAAAATTTTGAATGCAGACACCGAGAAGTACTAACTTTAAGTGTACTGAATTCTAGATTTAATGTATCAATCCCTCCCAAAATCATATTTCCTATAAATGTATAGGTATATTTCCAAAAAAATCTCTACTTCAGTACATTATAAATTGGTAATCTTCGATGACTGCATTCATTTTTTCGTAGATATTGCTGCCTTTGCTTTTATATCCCACATAAATCTTTAAAAATTGTGTAGTTTATTAATTAAACAATATTAAACAAATCATTACGAAAACTGTACATAAACCAAAGACGCCATTTTATATTTTTATTAATACATTTTTTAAATCTTTTTTTCGATATCAATTTAGGTTAAAAAAAGAATATGAATAATAATTATTTGTTGTATAACAACCATTGGGTCTACAATATTGATGAGTAAGGTACAAAAATTTGTTTAAAAGTTATTTTCTCTCTCCCTCTAGATTTCTCAAATAAGTGCCTGGAGAGGGCTTTGTAAGATTGTGTTCAAGGGTGACCACTTCTCGTAAATTATATCAGTTACTTTATTTTAGCTCGTTTATTTATTTATTGATTACACTGCATGAAATGCTGCATTCATCATGCAGTATTTCAAAACAGAAATACAAGTATGCAAATCTTTTATAAAAAATCTCGATTTGTTATAAAAACGATTTCAAAAATTCTTATTCTCGGTCGTTATGTTGCCAAGGGATACCACAATTCGCAAATTAATCTAGAGTCAAGAACCTACAAATTCTTCATACGTTCTTGACCCTGGATGAGAGTAAAAACACCAGCGTGGTCCTATATATTAAGTGAAAATATTACTTAAATATACATTACAAGTATAAATGTTGCCGAAATTATTATCCATAACTAAAATAAATTTTGTGCCTGTATTATATTATTGTTAATGATAAAACAGTTCGAAATACGTGAAGTATATATCTGAGAACTGGATTATATTATTAATTTAAAATATGAAATACATTAAGAAAAAACTAGCATTAAGGCTACTGAGTTGGAACTCAAAATAAGTATTCTTTATCCGCCTATCATACTACGTCTATGGTTTGATGTGATAAAATTAAAATTGGCGATCCTTTTAAATGTAGGAACATTATATTTTTTTCAAGAAATGTTGACAATGCTTTTTTAAATGATCAAGCAGCAAAAATCCATTAATATTATTAATATTCTTATTTTAATGAAAATTCAATACAAATTTCCTTCGCATGCGAAATGAAGACCAGTTTTGTCATCAGCAACAGAGGAAGTAAGGACTGTACGACAACTCAGGATAACGTGAAACAAATGGAGAAGCTCTTAGAAGAACTATCGAACTGTGTACCAGAGAATACCAGTGTACCAGTGGACCGGTGGACCCAAATTATCGACAAGGTGCAAGAGTGATGTCCATGCAAAAAGCTTCCAACGCATTTAAGATAAAGCAGATGAAGAAGTTCCGAAAGAAGAAAAAAGAAGAAAAACTAAGTGATATTGTTTTCTAATATATTTTATTGTCCTTTCGTAAAACTTAAGCTTTTCCATTGTTTAATCCTATTAGCTTGGGTGAAAGAATATTATATTTTGCGTATTTTGCACAAGTAAGTGACTTGTTTTACATTATGAAAGTCGTTATATCAAAGAAATTCTATAAACATAATAAATTTTAACCGTTTCTTATACGTTAAATAAATTCACAAAAGCAGCGATAACTGATAATCTTGATTTTGATACCTCAAGATAATGTTTCTAATAATTTATTTCTCCAACAGTATTCTTTGGTGATTGGTTACCCCACTTTATCATCCAAGTCACGTGGACAGCTCGCAGTTGGAAGGTAGTCCAGAGAATATAACAGAAAGACGCACGTGTCATGCCACCCGAGACAATATAATCTTAAAAAAACAGTGAATGAAAAGAATTACCGCGTACAAAACTGATTTTACTGCTTAAAAAACTTTACTGGACTTACTAATTACTTACGATATTATGTTCTTTTCTCCCGAGATGAGATTAATAATTCATTCATTTCTAACAGAAAATATAAGATATTCTTATTTATTTTAAGCCATGATATCTTGATCGCTTTGAGATCAAGATCGAGATTCATAGTTAATTCATTTAGAACAAAAAATGTTAATGTTTGTATTAATTTTTTTGAGCCATATCTGTATTGCTTAAACAAATGTACAATTCACTTTTAATTAATTTGTTCAAATCGCTTATAATAAAGTTATTTTTTTATTTTTACACATGTGAGACTATTATTCTAGCGAAAATAGTCTAAAACATCACAAAAATACCCATACTTGAGAAAACCACATTGACGTATTGTGATCTCATAAGATTTGCAACCGAAACCCCTGTCTTGACCATTGGACTTCGAAGGTCACCTTTGTTAAGCGTTTATTAAAAAAATCTTTTTAATATAATTTCTAGAGCGAGGTTTAATATCAATAGTAGACGGGCACGTGTACCACAATCAATAAATTATGAATATTGGAAAAATACATATAAAAATATATTTTTACTTCTTACACGTGCTCAAACAACGACAACTACCTACTGATGTTATTTTCTTTGAACTGGGGGAGGTGACATCGGTTCTTTGAAAATATATATCCTTCTTAACAGCTGTCGTACCGCCAAGAGTGTCAAAAGAAAATTCCAAGAAAACATTGTTAATTGTTATAAAACGAAGAATGCATGCGTGGATATATCTTAATGGAGAATATTCCATAACTATTTTTGTTTAGGCTAGGTTAAAAATTAATCTTTACAACAAAATTACTGTACGCCAGGATACAAACCCGACCTTTCTCGAATTCTTTAAGATGCTAGGTGTTTTCGATTTTAATTTGTCGAATTGAAGCATAGATCCTTACCAAAAAATTGACAAAGCACCATTCGAGATGTACATCTACAGAAAAATACTCAAAATAAGCTGGATGGACAGAGTTACTAATGAATATGTTATGGTTCGGATGAATAAAGAAATCGAAGTAATTAAAATAATAAAAATCGGAGAACTCAATATCTCGGACACGTCATGAAACATCCATTGAAGATCTTGCTTCAATAATGCAGGAAAATATTGCCGGAAGTCGGGACCCTGGAACAAGGCGCACATTATGGATGAAAAACCTGATACAGTGGTTTGGCTAGTCTACTGTAGAGCTATTCCAGGCCGCAGTAAATAAAGTTCTCATATATAACTTCCGTTAAACAGACAGGACACAAGAAGAAGACGAATTGTTATTATATTTCATTCATCTACATTGTTTTAATTATCACAAAACATAGTTCTAAAAATTCTTTCACTACAATAAAAACCCCTCATCCACGGCCTCAAATCGTGTGAGTACGATATCGGTTTTATGACTTTCAGATATATTTTTTTATATTGATTTATTCATTTATTAACGCCCTATAGAGCTTTTACAAACAATAAGGTTAAGTATATCTTTATAGAATGAACACTTTAAATGAAAATTAAATTATTTAAAATAAATAATAACATTTAAAAATAATTATAGCATTAAATGAAAAGCAAATACTTAAAATCAAATATATAAAGATAAGTATAATATAAAGCAAGTATATAAAAGCAGAAGCTTAAGGAAACCATAATATAATAAAAATTCAAAAAAAGAAATTATAATAATATAGGGTAAAAATCAAAAACACAAAATTAGAAAATCATTATATAATAAATATGTGACATAGCAGTTAGTTATCTCACTCAATCAAAAAACAAAATAAATACAAATCAATTATTTAAGTCCAATTTGACAAATACTAGTAATCTTTCAAAACACCGTTTAAAGTATATTTGAATATAATGAAGTTGGTGGCAAAAATGTCAAGTTGCTCATATCTGTTTGCTAGTCTATAAAGCCTTTGCAGTGGGGAATTAAAAATGTTGTTGGTAGCTGCAGTTCCCACGAAAAAACCTGCATGACTTCTAATTACGTGAGACGGAACATTATGCATTCGATCCATCGAACTGAGTTGCAGACTAACAGACAGCGTTGATTTGAGCACCGAATTGTAAATATCATCATCATTATCTTCTTCATCCCCTTGTCCTAGTAGGGTCGAGGACCCAAAGACTCAACAAGGAGCTTCCTTATTGCCCTATCTTGTTCTGCTTCCGTATGAGTCAACCAATCCAGTTTTTTCTCGCAGCTTCTGGGATCTAGGGCGACCCACCGGTCGTCTTTCTTCCGGCGTTACTGATAGAATTATTCTTGGTATTTATACCTCTAGCATTCATAACATAACGATTTTTTTCTATATGTAGGAGTAGGGCCCCATTGCAAGAATGTGCTTTATATTTGCTATTTTCTCTCTGTCCATCAGCTACCTCCTGCTACCCCTCTTACAAAACCCATCTTGGTAGCCTGGACCCTTACTCTCACTCAAGAGATTTATAAATAAAAAATCATAATTTTAAGTTGTAGTTTTTATTACAGCTAATTTTATCACTCTCGAATGAGGTGGTACTGTAGATAAAATGTTCGCGCCTAGTTATTTTTGAATTATTTTAAATATCACTTATATATTTTCCACATTTTCTTACCCTCCCAACCCATGTTAACTTCAACCTTATGACATTTATTATATTAAATAAGTTTTTGTTTCAATATATAAATAAGTACAATGACGTCATACGAACCTTTAATCTATAGTAATTTAGATAAAACGAAAGCTAGGATTAAAGTTTTTGTATTAATATATTTAATCACAACAACTGCAAGTACATTTCCGTAGGTAGCAAGTACACATACTTCATATTTTTAGAATATTCCATAAAGGTAGATTTAATTAGGTATATTCCTTTATTCAAAGATTAGCACGTGCCGAAAGAATTAACTTTTTTGTTTTTAGAATGAGTATTGTTTTAAAAACTAATTCAGTCCCAAGGTTTGCGTGCACTTTATTGTTATTTGAAGATAAACGTTATCAAAATAAATTATTCCATTGAAACATAAGTATGTAGTTCTTTTATAAATCACTAGCTGTTCGCACCCGGCGTTGCACGGGTTAAGGATTAAGTTGAAAATAAATTTGTGGGGGGAAACAAAGGTTTGATTCGAACGGTATAGATTTATCAGAAAATATATCAGAAGGAGGGGAAGGGGTAAAGGAGGAGAGGAAAAATTTAGCCTGTGTTACCCGCCGAGTCCTAAAGAATAAGATTCCAAATTTTTATTCCGATCGGTCAAACAGTACAGATTTGCATCGAAAATATATCAAGGTTAAAAGAATAGGGGAGAAATGTCGCATTTATTACCCGCCGAGTCCTTAAGAATATGTTTCAAAATTTTGAGTCCGAACGGTCAAACGGTATACATTTGCATCGAAAATATATCAGAAGGAGGGGAAGGGGTAAAGGAGGAGAGAGAAAATGTAGCCTATGTTACCCGCCGAATTAAGAATTAGTTTCCAAATTTTGAGTCCGATCGGTCAAGTGGTACAGATGTGCATCGAAAATATATCAGGGGGAGGGGAATGGGTATGAGAATAGGTGGTAAATGTCACATATGTTACCTACCGAGACTTTAAGAATAAGTTTCCAAATTTTGAGTCCGATCGAGCAAACGGTACAGATTTGCACGAAAATATATCAGCAGAGGGGAAGGGTTAAAATAATAGGGGGGAAATATCGCCTTTGTTACCCGCCGAGTCCTAAAGAATAAGTTTCCAAATTTTGAGTCCGATCGGACAAACGGTATAGATTTGCATCGAAAATATATCAGAAGGAGGGGATGGGGTAAAGGAGGAGAGGGAAAATGTAGCCCATATTACCCGCTGGATCCCAAAGTATGCAAAATTTGAATCGAATCGGACAAACGTTGTGGATTTGTATAGAGAACAGACAGACAGACAGACGTTGAGTTTTATAGATATAGATTTATATGCGAGGAATCGGTTTTCATTTTATTGTAGTTTTATTTTCTCATTACTACTAAATTAAATCTATACCTATAAAACTCAATGTCTATCTGTCTGTTTGTTCTCTATACAAATTTTCACCGTCAGTCCGATTTGATTCAAATTTTGCAAACTTATGCTTTGGTACCCGGCGGGTAACATAACATAGGTAACATAACGGGTAACATAGGTGACCCTTTCCCCTCCCCTGATATATATGCAATTCAAATCTTTACCGCGCGCGCCGAGTTGCTGAATGTTTTGGGTGATTTGCCACCGGATTAGTTTTAAACTTGTCGCAAAAAGACGTTGAATTTTGCTCACTGCGGGCACATTATTACGACTCAAAATTTAAATTTAAAGTCATCTTTATTGATTATTGATTTATATAATAAGTTTTCTTTATTGAAATGATTTGTTGATGCATGTAACTTTCAATAATGAGTATTCTGTGTATCATGTGGACTTTAAAGTTGCGTTTCAAAAATAATTTTCTGCGTCTGACTTAACCTAGACGACGCGGCTCGTATTCGCTTAGTGCCTGTGGAGCGACATAAAATCCCGACTAGGTCAAATGACGTCACAGGCGGCATCGGCCACATTCCCCTAAAATATGTAAACTTAAATTTAATTAATGAAAATCTTTTTCTGTCACTTATTGACATGTTTAAAAAAATCACTTTTTCATTATTTTTGATCTGTACTTTAATTCTTTTAAGTTAAATATATTATTATTAATGAAACGTCATGAAACTTCTCCATAGTTAGTAGAAATAAAGGGTCAAAAAAGAAATAAATCGTATATATTAAGAAAATTTAAATATTAAAATAAATAAATTATGAATATACTCATCATCTTCACCATCTTCATCCCCTTGTCCTAGGGGCCCAAAGACTCGACAAGGTGTTTCCATACTCCCCTATCTTGCGCTGCTTCTGCATGTCGACCAGTCTAGACCCATTCTGTTTTCATACACATTTTTCTGTTGCTTCTCCCAGCTTAATCTGGGGCGACCAACCGGCCATTTATCTTCTGGGATTGCCAGGAGGACTCTTCTTTGTATTAGTTTCTCTGGCATTCTTAGCACATGTCCAAGCCACCTTATTTGTGATTTTTCTATGTGTAGGGGTGCCTTGTGATAGCACTTCTCTCTCTGTTCATCAGTGTAACTCCCGCTATCCCCCTTAGAAAACTCATCTGGCAGCCTGGATCCTTGCTTTCACTCTCTCCGTCAGAATCCAAATTTGATGACCATATATTAGGATGGGCCTGTACACGTACACGTATCTGAAAATAGTCAGTTTTGTCTTGACACTAAGCTCGGATTTTCTTATCACCGCACTATGTAGAGAACGTAGAACGCCAGCTGCAGCCCCGATTCTTCTATCTATTTCACTTTCCTGCCTCCCGTTTCTAGAAAATTCCACCCCAAGGTATTTGAATTTTTCGACCTGCTTCAGCCGGGTCCCCTGTATTCTGATTGATCACCGCTCTTGGTCTCTCTTTAAGACCATAACCTATTGTGTGCACTGGCAGTACCAATCTTCATTCCTTCTTGAGTGCACTCTTCATTGAAGGAATTTATCCACTCTTGTAGGTCCTCTTGTGTGGGAGCCAGTCTTGTTATACCATCCGCGAATAGTAAAGAATCTATTTCCACATCCCCAGCTCTCACGGCCC
The DNA here is from genome assembly GCA_016648135.1 of Agrypnia vestita. NCBI lineage: Eukaryota > Metazoa > Arthropoda > Insecta > Trichoptera > Phryganeidae > Agrypnia > Agrypnia vestita. The sequence continues at coordinate 46,596 of JADDOH010011072.1, read as the reverse complement.
TTGCTGTTTGGCTTTCCCGGCTTATCCTGTCCATATAAAGGGTGAACAGGATTGGTGAATGTGGGCAACCTTGTCTCAATCCTATTCCAACATTGAACTCCTCCGTGAATATGAGTTTACTTTTTAATAAAATTTAAAACGTGAGTTTTAATTTAACTTTATTAATTTTAGTCAAGTGAGGTTCGAATGAATTACAAGATTTAACGTGAAAGAGGCTAAAAAGAAGAAACAAAATGAACTACAGAAAGAAACTAAAGAAACTAGAAAATGACTACAAATATAAATTTTATTAACATCTACTGCAGTAAGAACGATCACAGTTTATGGATATGAAAGTGAAATCAAAAATCACTCATAAGTGAATTAAAAAAGCAAACTCCTAATTAATTTTCAAATAACTATTTCATTTCACATTTTTTAATAATTAGTTAAATTACAATAAGATATTTCATTTTATCTCACATATATTTGTTATAGTATAAAGATGTTTTGAGAAAATTCCAAGATATTCTTTTATCAAATCTGGTATAGAAGGCGTTGTACTGAATCGTCAATATTTTTCAAACGCTTTACAAAAGGCAAGCTGTGCGAAATAGTTTAAGTTATCTGATACGTGATACACCTACTTATTTATTTTGTCGTCTAAATAACATAATAAAATGTTAAAATCTTTTCTCGCTTCAAAAGTTATATGGATCACAAAAATATTATTTTTTTGTAAATACCTCACTTTCTTCGAAGGGCAAACACATAAAAAATTGTAGATTAAAATAATTTCTACCAAAAAACTTCAATACAATATCTATTTACCAACAACTGTCCTCACGTTAGAAGACTTTAAATCTTTTAATTATATAAATAAGTAAGTAACAATGCACTCACTCGCAAATCACTTTCGAAAGTGCGTTTTTTTTGTACACACAGAGAAAATATAAAAATATAAGTGACGAAAAGATTTCCTCAGGTACAACGTCACGTGGCAGTTATACATTTATTATTTGCTATTACTAATGATAATAGAAAAACACCCATTACTATATAACTAAGAAACTAATTGACTTAAACCAAAAAAATAAAAATAAATAAGTATGTCAACACCAAAAAATAATTTAATAATTGAGTTCAGTTTATTTCTTAATTATTTTATTTTGAGTTCTCTGGGCTATTCTGACGTACTTGAAATGCTTAAGTTATTCTTACACACTCATATTTGTAACGTGTGACTTTGCTTTATGGAATATGTTGTCGTGGAGGATTTTGTCACAGACTTCAAGAGAATATACTCAAAATTGATACAATTAGTGGACTTGATTGCACAAAACTGATAAACAATAATTATTTATGGATACGAAGTTTGGTTTCTCGAAAAAAAGTTACAGACCTTCAAAAATATAGTATTGCACAACATTAATGGCCCAGCATAACCTAAACTAATGGAAGAAAATAAAAATCCTGGAACTTTGAAAACAGTGTACCACCCCAGATATCTTGAGAACATTTTAGTCAAGGAAACTGAAGTGGACGGTATATATTGCGAGTGTAAAAGAGTTACGACATACTCACAAAGTCATCATATATGTTAACAAGATGGAGATCGAAAAAGAATATGACAAAGATGGGTAGATAATTCCAATATAGACCTGCAAGGCGTAGGAGGATGACTGCACTACGAAGGGGCTACGAAGGAGTGGAATGCGCTCTAATGTGATCGCGGCCATGGTCTTCCGGTTCCATGAAACCACTCAAATTATATGTTAACTAGCTGTTCATACCCGGCGTTGCACGGGTTCAGCATTAAGTTTAAATTAAATTTGTCAGGGTAAATAAAGTTTCGATTCGAACGGTATAGATTTGCATCGAAAATATATCAGGGGGAGGGGAAAGGGAAAGTAGTGGGGAAATGTAACCAGTGTTAACCACCAGGTTCTAAACAATAAGTTTAAAAATGTTTTGTCCGATCGGTCAAACGGTACAGATTTTCATAAAAATATATCAGGGGAGGGGAAGGGTTAAAAGAATAGGGGGAAATGTCGCATATGTTATCCGCCGAGACCTTAAGAATAAGTTTCAAAATTTTGATGTTCGATCGGTCAAACTGTTCAGATTTGCATCGAAAATATATCAAGGAAGGGGAAGAGTTAAGAGAATATGAGGGAAATGTCGCATATGTTACCCGCCGAGTCTTTAAGAATAAGTTTCCAAATTTTGAGTCCTATCGGTCAAACGATACAGATTTACATCTAAAATATATCAGGGGAGGGGAAGGGTTTAAAGAATAGGGGAGAAATGTCGCATAAGTTACTCGCAAAATCCATAAAAATAAGTTTACAAATTTTGAGCGACCGGTCAAACGGTACAGATTTGCATCAAAAATATGTCAGGGGGAGGGGAAGGCTAATGAGAATAGGGGGGAAATTCTGTCTATGCTACCCACCGAGTTCTAAAGAATAAGTTTCCAAATTTTGAGTCCGATCGATCAAACGGTAAAGATTTGCATCGAAAAAATGTCAGGGGGAGGGAAAGGGGTAAGAGAATAGGAGGGAAATGTTGCCTGTGTTACCCGCTGGATCCTAAAGCATAAGTATGCAAAATTTGAATCGGATCAGACAAACGGTGTGGATTTGTATAGAGTACAAACAGACAGACAGACAGACATTGAGTTTTATAGGTATAGATATGTATATTAATGTACAGTAATTTTCAAAATCACAATATATAAAAACATAAAGATAAATTATGTCCATCGAAAAAATGTTTGGTTGCTACCGGGATACGAACCCGAAACTTCTCCCATCATCAATCAATTTCGTCATGTTAATCATTTAAGATTAAAAATAGGTTTTTAATACCTTGGTGGCAATGGTTCAATTCATGTGATTTACTCAAACCTGAGCGTTTTTATTAGATGTTTCGCTTCAATAATTGGGCCGCATGGCTTGTCGATTAATGTTGAAAAATTAAATTAATGTTTCAAAACAATTCAATTTCACAATAAGATGGTTTACCTTTAATAGAAAATAAATATCAATGTTAATTTTCTCTTTTCAAAATATAACGTAAAACTAAATCTAGTTCTTATTACTTAAAAAATTACTAATCCCAATTTTTGATTTTTTTTCTTAGGTTTGGATATATTCTCCAAGCTTATTCCTACATTTTAAATATTAGTTAACTTTTATAACAAGTATGAATCTGAAGTTATTGCCTGTAAAAAATCAGCTTGAGTTTCAAAACAAAACAATATCCGAATTCATTAGAACAAAATATGGATAACTTTATTATTTAATAAAAATTTCATAATCATTTTAAAATATTTTACATTCCTAAATTACGAAGTTATTTATTTCACTACATCCCCAATGACTATATTTATTTGTTTGCAATTCATAATCAACCATAATCCAAATCCTTACATTTCAATGCAACTCCAAGTCCATTTTATAAGTTAAAATATTTCAAAAATATATTTTTTAATATGCTAAATATGAACTGAAATGAAAACACTATTTTTTCCACTTAATATTAAAAAAATTATATACGTATGTTTTTCCATTATATATTTCATATACGTCATGTAATTGGAATATTTTTTTGATTGTTTTTTCTATTAGTTTTTTTTTCATATTATTCGTGTTATAAATGAGATGGAAAACAGTCTTCAGCAATTTGCCAAAAAAATAGGTAGGTATTTTTATATCAATTAGTCTTATAGAAAATAAAAAATAAAATTATTTAATGTTTATAAACAAAAAAGTTACATTTTTAGTACTATATATTAGAATATTTTTGTAAATTTTTATAATAATATTTTTATTATCAATGAAACATAAAATTAATGTTCTCTCTCACTCTCTCGACATCAGCACCGAGCACGTGAGAATTTTGACTGTCACATTTTCATGAATGAATTTCGTCTAAATTTCCTTTGACGGCTACCTACTTGATTGGAATTACTTAAAACACTCGATAGTCAATAAAACAACGTGACTATATAGATGATTAGCGTAGCCTGTAACGGCTGTTCAACGAGTATCTGAGAAATGTGCGTTAATTAATAGAACGCAGTTCAACTCCATCGAAAAATATCGCCACAAATATTTACAATTTCGATGTTTTAGTTTTTACATGACATAAAAAAAACTACAGTAACGGTCCACGCGTATATTTATGTTATGTATAACTTATATATTTATTTGGGGATTGGGGGTGTAGTTGCCATAGGTGTTTCGCGCAGACCCTAAAAAGAAACGATGGACCCTAAAAAATCACGATTTTGACAAAATTTGGGCATACTGGGGGATGGATGTAGATGCAGATACCTAGGAAGTGACAATATTTTCTTTAGAGTCCCGGAATATAACTAAGTTAAATTTAAAATAGAGGGCATTAAAAGTAATAGAGGTATACTTTTAGGGACAAAGTTGTGCATAATAAAAAGTAACTACGCAAAATTTAGTTTAGATCGGCAAACGGGTATAGAATCGTACAGTATACATACACACATAGATGTAATTTAAATATATAAGATTATCTATATTATACGCAAAAAATACTTTTACTTTATTGTTTCCACGCTTCAGTAAGAATACGATAAGTGTGATAATTTTCGGTCATATTCAACAATGGAAAGTTTCATAATGTTGATATTACTATATTTAACATAATGCAATTAAAATATAGATCAAAACTAACAAACCAGTGAATTTTTTTTAAATCTGTCAAAAAATAACAGAGATTAAGAATATTAAATTTAGTGTATTTTAGCGCGGAATGACTCACCTCCAACTCGCCTGTGACGTCATGCATCCGCTTAACCGGGCGCCGGAGCACGAGCCGCGATGTACACCGGATACAAGAGATGACGTCACGCGACTCCATCGGACGTAATAAAATTATTCACGCAAAACGCAAATTTAAAATATTATAAATTTGTTAGTTTTGATATATCTTAATTTTACTTTTTTACTCAAATTTTAATTTATTACTCAAATATGTATATACTATGTACACAATATTACTCAAATTTTCATTTCCATTTATTGAACAAAAACGAAACTTATTCATTGTAAAAAAACAATAAAACAAAAATACCTATTGAAAAAAACTCTTGCTGCAGCAATAGGGCATACTAAATTATTTATATCCACGACTTCAGAGTCGCGCATAAACGCATAATTGGCTTGTTCAGTTGGTTCAAATTGAAATTATTTTTTTTGAGACTCTTGTCGCTAATTATATTTTTCTGAGGTATAATAGAAAAAACTTTCATTTTTAAAAATTGCAGTAAACTTCTTTGCGTAGAATATTGATTAAATATTATTCGTTCTAAGATGGAACTGTAAGATGGGACGGTTATATATATATTTTTAAATCTATTAAAGTGGTAAACGCTATAAAATTCTTTTTCAATATATTAAACTTTTCATCGATTCATGACAGTATTTGAACTACAAATTCATCCTGACGTCTTAAGTCAGTCATAGTTTGAACTATTTGATTTTTTAACTCTGACATTGAAAACAAAAACGTTATATACAAGTCATTTCTAAAAAATTTGTATTCATGTATTTATTACATCAAATTATCTAAACAATTTTTTTTTATTAATCAATTAGAAAATACACACAAAACAATCAAATTAACGAAAAAATATTTTAACTGCTACCGGGATTCGAACCAACGGACCTCCATTCTATCCGGAGATGGCGCGTTATCCAATTTCGCCACGGCAGTCTGGTAACATACGAAAAAATGAAATTGCAACTTCACAATAATAATGTGTTTTCTTTAATATATCATATTATCTAACCACATAATATTCGTATCAGAAATGTTACTGTTTTTCAATTCTCAATTTTTAATTTGTAGCAGTAAAAGAAATTTACACTTAGAATTAAATGTATTCACCTAATTCCTAAATAATGAAACTGAAAGAATTAAGCTATATTATCAATAATGTTTTCACTAATAATTATAAGAATAATTTTTTGTCAGTAAAAATAAAAGTCCACACTGACTTCTATAAATAGAACACCAAAGACTTTTCGACATCCTTATTATCACTTAGGACAACAATTTTTCTCACTTTTTACTTCAATGCAATGTATTAATTATTATTCTTATTTTAATTTGTTTGAAAATATCAATTTTAAAAAATAACAAATTGATTTTTAATTTGAATTTTCCTAAGCGTGATACTTAGAACGAAAAAATGATCAGCAACCAACATTAACCACAAATGTTGTCACTAAAGAGTTGCTGCTGTAAATATTCTATAGATTTTAGGTTAAGTCGATGAAATTAGTTATAGGTTTAACCAAATAAAGACCAACTGAAAATTCGTGATTTTCAATTCATGAATTTTCAGTTTCAAAATTATGCAATTATTACGTTCCATAATTTTCCACGGGCATTTTATCTAGTATTGCATACAATACATACTGCAAAATTATGGAAAATTATTTACTGATGAAGAGTTGTCGTCAGCTACTACAGTTTCAATCACCCTGTAGCCCGGCAACACGCGGTCCAGGCCACCAAAATGTCAGGGGTTAATTAAAGGTGCGCTTTCCTTAACTACGTGCGTACCGAATCAACAGTTTTGAAGAACTGTAGGTAATGAAAATTTAATAATTTTGTGTTACGTTGAAGTTTTGTTGACGTAAATTAAAAAAATAATTAGCAACAAATAGGATTAGATACATTACATTTGTATCTGATAAAATTAATTTTTATAAGTTTTTAAAAGTAAACAATATCGAATTTGTAAAATAGCTTATTAATGTGGAAGTTATTGTTCAAATTTGTGAGTAAAGAGTGGATATAATATCGATAACTCAATAATGCAAAAACCCAAACACAAATCGTCTTTTCTCGGGAGAGAGGGAAAAAATTGAGGTTTTTTTTTAACATTTCTCTTCTTATCATCTGGGTAAAGATGTTTTAACAAATTTGTTGCCAAGGTTAAAACCTTGAAAGAATAAAGGTAAAATTTTTGAAAAATTTTTTGAAGGATCACGTAAATATGTTGAAAGTTTACAGAATATTTTTATGTGAACACAATTACTGGATTTGATATTTAATTAATTAAATATATAATCGGGATTAATATTTAATTAAGATAAATTATAGACATTACACAGAAACCAAGCTATTTATATGAAAAACTTGTATAAAAATCTTTTATGTGATGAACCTGTATGAACTGACTAAAGTGATCATTCTACATGATGCAATGTTCATCGTTCGCAAGAATATACACACATTATCAAGTTTTTGAATGTTGCATATACTCCAAATTGAAACCTTCCAATTTTTTAAGGGACAATGCTAGAAACATCTGTAGTTTTTCTCATGAAATATTATCCATAGATTTCGCAGCTGGTAATGATAATAGATATTCTAAGGACGGAATTGGTGAACGTTGTTTCAATCATGTTTGAAAATTTATTAAAAATTTTCTGCTCATATCGGATGCATTTTGAATTTTTTCCCAGAAATTAATGAGCAATAAAAATATTACTAACATTTTATGTTTATTTTTAATTTTTAATTTAAAGACTATCGAGAGGTCAGAATGACCCTAATGGATAATCATTTAGGACAAGGTGATTAGTACAGTTACATTTTACAGTAAAACATTAATACATTATACAATATCAGTATAGTACATAAGCGACTCCAAGATAAACGATGTTCATTTTCTCCACGCGACATAATAGGCATGTAGGCTCCTGGGTCAACCAAGTCAGAAAATGTGTACAATTATGGCAATAATTCTTTTTTGCCATGGCGTATTAGAACTTTATTTGCAGCATTTACCTTCGATAATGTAAATATTAAAGTTCGACAATTATTAAAAATTGATATTTCCAATTAATTTTAATTCATTCGACTCATAACTATAACTTTCACGAACATTTTTTTCTAACATTGACTCACTTAAGCCCCATCTCGTTTTTACATGAGTGCCAACTCAATTTCTTTCCTCTAACTTTTTGCACTATTTTGAAGAAATCTGTTTTTTACTGCCGATGTTCTGAAAAATTACATTTTTTCTTACCGTATGTAGATTTTCTCAAATTGCAAAATTCTTTTTCAAAATTATGTACTATATCATTACCAGCGTAATTGTCATTATAACTGTCTTTATTTTCGAAAAACAAAAACCGTACTTTTACGGGGTTTTTGTTTTTCGGGCTTAGGTTAAAAAGCGCGGTTTTGCGGTTCAAATATTTCCATTTCAGAAACTATATAAGTCCTGCGTGTACTCTATACCCGACGTTCAACAATGCATCAAAAGGCGACTGATGGAGAGGCATCCCGAGGTACGATGTTTGAACTGATTTTGACCCGGTTCGAGATGGATAAAAGCTTTAGTGTAAACTAGTTCATACATCCCACAAGATGAATATTTTAATATACAATGTACTTTGCATTCCCTCGTTTCAATGTTTGACCATAAATTTTCGGATATAATAATTAAGGGCTAACTTGCGTCTTCATCAATTAGCTCACCAATATATATTTTAATTATGGAATAATTTGAATGTAATTTTATATTTTGTTTTGAAAAAATAAACGTCAAAAGAAAAGATGTTAAAAAAAGCGAAAAGAGCATTTTTTAGATTCAAGTTATCCAGATAGTACGCTTCTTCGTGCCAGTTTTTTGAGCTTTATTCCTTTTGTTTGCCATTTCGAAATATTTTCCTTTTGGCCGTGTAAATCAAATTCCATTCGGGTTGTATTTAATTTACATATTTTTGTAAAGACGACATCGCCAATGAAAGTGTAAGTATAGAGCTCTCTTTATAAAGTAAAATCTCCGTAACAACTGAAAAAGATAAAAATCATTTCGAACGAAAAACGAACCAGGTTACTTCATCCAGCAAGGTTGAGTTAAAAACGCTGTGGTTTTTTTCGATTTGTCGGCGATTCCAGATTGGTTCGGAAAAGAGAATTAAAATTCGCGTAGACATTGATCAATCTTTTTTCGGAGCTGGAAAGAACAATGCCTATTTCCTATACAATCCTCTCTACACATTTTGACCGATTTGATTGACAAAAACTTTACGGGGTTACTATTTAGCACTCAAAATATACAAATGGGTACCATTTTCCCATATGGTATCCATTTGTGTGGCAACTAGAGCCTCCAAATATTCGTGATTCCAACTATTCGAATAACGAATAGTTAATGATAATGTATTCGAATATATTCGTAAAAATTTTAAGAAAGGAATAATTTACTTTGGATGATAAATACAGATAAATACATTCTATATATTATAAAAAAACTTAATAATTGTAGAGAATTTATTTATTTTAATTTTTAAATGATAATATATTGGAATATATTCGTAAAATTTTTAAGAAAGGAATAATTTACTTTGGATGATAAATACAGATAAATACATTCTATATATTATAAAAAAACTTAATAATTGTAGAGAATTTATTTATTTTAATTTTTAAAAATACAAGTTTTAAAAGAACAACAAAAGTATATTGAAAAATAATGTTATTTAGAAATACAAATATAAAAAAAAAACACAAAAAAATATTTTTCAATTTTGTAAATATACATATATAAAAATAATAAAAAATTAGATACAGTAAAAAAGACGATTCAGTATTCTCTCGATAACTGACAAAATTTTAATTTCATAAACCTTTGTTTCGTTTGTAAAAATATTAAAAATCTTATAATATAAATATGAGCGAATACTTTACGAATACTTTTTAAAGTATACGTTAACGAATACTTAAAAACAGGCGAATATATTCGAGTTTCGAATATTTAAATATTCGGATTGGGGGCTCTAGTGGCAACGTACTCGAGAACAATATTTCCTGATCACAGAACCAACTACAATCATGATGGCAATAAAACCAAAATTATTTCTAGTGTATTCATCTATACGCTTATTTCAATCTCTATCGATAATAATACTTAATATTTTAATATTAAGATGCAATTATAAAAAATAGTTCATTTAATGTAAATAAAATGAATTTATTTGAAAGATTGAAAAAAAGAGGTAGCTTGTTGGTGTAGTAATTATCACGTTCGCCTAGTGGTCTGGTGGTCGGTGGTTCAGACCCCACTCCAGGATACCAGCAAGAAAGCCCTATTTTTAATAGAATACAGATATATACACGGAATACGTGTGACTTCAATATTCTGATTATTGTCAATCGAAACTAAAAACCTATATATATTTTTAAAATGCATTCATAATATAGCAGAATTAATACAATTATATGCAAAAAAAATCTTATTTTAATTCTGGCTGACGGCTACAAGGACCTATTTGTGCAGTTTGTCGCCTCTTGTGCAAAAAATTTGCACAAGAAAATCCTGAAAACCTAAAACATTTACGTGCGTCATTGAAAAGTTTTGCTGTGTTCAAATCTTGACTATTAACGCATACAAATAAAAATCCGCTTAACAACAGGTTTATGCGCGAGAAATTTTGGTTAAATTAATTATATTATGTGATTTTTAATCAATAATTTTATAACGCAGTCGTAATAAAGCAGAATTTATACAATTATACAAAAAATAAACATATCCGAGAAAGATATAATAATTATGAAAGATCTACGTGCGTCATTTAACAATTTCTCTATACCTATTCAAAGCTTGACGATTAGCTCATTCAAATATTAACCAATATACACCAACAAGCTTATGCGCGAGAGATATTGGTTAAATTAATTAGATTACGTATCATAAAATCTATAATTCTATAACGCAGTCGTTATGAAGCAAAATTTATGCAATTATACAGAAAAAAACATTTTCATGAAATATCTGAAGATAATGGGTAGGAAAGATTTACGTGCGTCATTGAAAAGTTTGCGGTGTTCGAAACGTGACGATTAACGTTTCCAAATATTAAAATAGAAACCTCCGGCTATATAATTCTTGACAACAACAATAAATAATTAAAACTTTGGGGATTATTATGTTTTCAATGACGAATATTTGAAATGCAATATTTTTAAACTGGAAATGAAAATATTTGTAATAAATGTAATTTTTAGTGAACGATCAAATTTTTATATTTTTTAATATTAGGTCCTTACATATGAAATTGACGTTTTGCCGTACTGGCAAATTTGATCTCAAATATCTTCTCTTTGGTTAGGAATTCCAAATCCAAATTTATACAGCTATTTACTCATGTATTTGTGTTTTGAAAATTATAATTCATTTGTTTTTTCCTCAATTGTTTTTTTCTTTGCGTCACTCAGTTTACAAAATGAAAAACTTGAAATATCGCATCATTTACGAGTACGAGTTCCACCGTGGCACCAGTGCTGCAGAAACGGCTCGAAGGATTAATGATGTGTATGGCGACGGTGCCGCAAAAGAAAACACAGTGCGTTTTTGGTTCCAACGTTTTCGTTCTGGAAATTTCGACCTGCAGAACAAGCCCCGTGGACGGCCGGAGACCAAAGTTGATAATGAAGAATTGAAGGCTATTGTGGAAGCGGATCCATCGCAAACCACATCCGAGTTAGCTGCAGGCTGCGGTGTTAGTGATAAAACTGTTTTAATCCACTTGAAGCAAATTGGTAAGGTGAAAAAGCTTGAAAGGTGGGTACCTCACGAATTGAGTGAAGCAAATCAACAAACGCGCGTTGACTGCTGCGTTGCATTACTCAACCGGCACAATAATGAAGGGATTTTAAATCGAATCATTACCTGTGATGAAAAGTGGATCCTGTACGATAATCGGAAGCGCTCATCGCAATGGCTGAACCCTGCCGAACCAGCCAAACCATGCCCCAAGCGAAAATTGACTCCAAAAAAGTTACTTGTGAGCGTTTGGTGGACTAGTGCTGGTGTCGTTCACTACAGCTTTCTTAAATCTGGCCAGACGATTACGGCAGATGTCTATTGTCAGCAACTGCAAACCATGATGGAAAAGCTAGCTGCTAAACAACCGAGGCTGGTTAATCGCTCTAGGCCACTGCTGCTTCATGATAACGCTAGACCACACACTGCACAACAGACGGCTACCAAATTAGAGGAGCTTCAATTGGAATGTCTAAGACATCCACCGTACTCTCCGGACCTTGCCCCAACAGATTATCATTTTTTTCGAAATTTGGATAACTTCTTGCAAAGGAAAAAATTCAACTCCGATGGGGCAGTCCAAACCGCCTTCAAAGATTTTATTGATTCCCGTCCGAATGGTTTTTTTAGTAAAGGGATCGATGAACTACCTATGAGATGGCAAAAGTGCATAGATAGCAATGGTACATACTTTGATTAAATAAATATATTATAATAAAAAAAAATCGGCTTTATGTTCCTCCCATACTAAACGTCAATTTCATATGTAAGGACCTAATATTTGTTGATAAATAATATTTATTTTTACTGAAATGCAACATATTTTTATGTGCTTTGCTGTGAAATCATTAATTGCTTAGTGATATTAATATTATAATAATTTTATCATGCTCACATATTTGATTTTTATTCATGCAAATGTGCATGAAAATATAAAATTCTTGGAATAAAAACATTATAGAAATAATCAATTTATTTGAAGTTTTTTGTTTTATAAATGTATTGCTTAAATAATCTTGCTATACTTAAATATCGGTCATTTTATCAGAAGTCGGACATAAGTATAAAAAAAATATTTTATTTAAGAGTTAAGGTTATTTAATTTAACTGTAAAAAATGGTTACGGATATTTTATACGAACCGTTTGTTTTTCCGAGATACGGTTTGTATGAAATATCCATAATCATTTACAGTTAAATATTTTATTTATTATTATATTTAAAAAAAATTAAAAACTAATTTTGATTCAAATTTTAAATTATATTAAAATATATGTGCAAAAATAACAATATACACACGTTTATGAGTAAATAATATAGGTACTACAACTTTAAATTTTGTTTGCTAAACAACCCCTGCCATTATAAAAAACATGTCTTTTTAATTTTATAATTTAATTGAACCAAGTATCTATGAGTAGTAAAACAACGGCTGCGCAAAATTAATTAATTTCTTCGATTTGTATAATCGAAACGTGACAGCTGACTCGAAGGGCTGCGATCGGGAAAGCCGTCATGGAAATAAATAATTTAAACGTTTCTTCCCCTAAAGCAGTTACGCTAGATAAACGTGCAATATAATGAAACTAAATGAAACGTACTTCCGCCTCTCCCCGCCACACAATCGAGGGGAGAATCAGCCCCCACCTGTCCCCTCCACTCTGCGGGAAAGCTATATAAACCGCCAGGGAGGCCTCCCTCAGGCAGTCTATCTCCAGCTTTCAAACTGTAGGTTTCTGAATATCTCTCTCAGTCTCTTAACGCAAGCGAGATAAATATTTGTTAAAGTAACGAAAAAGTTTGTTTCTTTTTCAAAAGTGTTGTCATCGATATCATTTTATCGTGATTTCATGGTGATTTAGAAAACTTTCATATTAAAAACGTGAAAGATAAGTTTAATCTTCTAAACCAAAAAGATTCTACTGTGATCCATGGGCTTTGAGTTGTTCTCAAAATAACAGATAAAATATCTTCTGCAATTCTCCCGTTACCGGTCATAATAGTGTGGCCACCAATGGACGACGTAGCAACAGTGAAGGGGGCGAGGCTGCTGAGGGCGCTGGGCAGGAGGCTCGGCAGGTCCAGGCAGCAGGACGAGGATTGCAGGAGCTCGAGTACCGACTCCAACTCCAGCAACTCCAACGCCAGCTCCACCACTTCTCCAGATCCTAGAGAAATATACTCCAGCAGCGACACGGGGAGCGAGAATTCCCCCGAAAGAAGACGCCGGCATAGATCGACAACTTCATCCTTCAGAAAAGTGTTCCAGAACCTCAGGATCTCCTCCAGATCGCACTCTTGCAGCAGCGGGAATTCTGATTCGGATAAATCTCGGCCGAGAAGCGCCAAGAAGAATCCACAACCAAAAAAGATCTTGAGAGCGCCGGTGACCTACACGTACGTACGAGGATTGTCTGGTCTGCCGACTCAGAGAGTACCTCTTGGGAGGAACACCTACGCGGCACCTCGTCTTACCCTTTCAGGGTTGAACCGATAGGCCAGATTTCGTGCTGTCTCTTTCGATATTATAAAATCCATGGACTTTTCACTATGTGTCATCATCATGTCAATCGTCGCCATTTCATCAAATTAAAGACTTTATCACCTGTTGCTATAAGTAATAAGTATTAAATATATAGGAGTACGTTTAAGATAGAACTGAACAAAGAGTGATAGCCTTGTGTACTACAATTTGACTAGAATAATTAAAAGTTATCTTGCACCAGATTTTCAACTATTAAAAATTTATTTCTCACTCTACCAATTCAAAAATTACTACTAGATAATTTTAAAAAGTACGCGCGTTCTCTGTAAAAAATGTCTTTTGCTAGAACGGAAAAATCACGTTTTATCAAATGATTTGCTGATTTGGGATATGTTGGAATGAATTGTGGAAGTAATTTAATTTTATTAAAGTTCACCAGTACTAGTATTAGTAGGATATCCCAAATATTAAGACCTGATACTGATGAATACACTCTAATAGTAATTGGTAATTGGACAGTGATATTTTTAAATATAGATTGACATTATATTATATATAAAACGTTGATGTCAATTATTGTTAAAGAAATGAAAGGGTTTGATGTCTCGATAAATAATTAATTCAACAGTTTTTGTATCAATGGAAATTGTGTGATAGGCATTGGACCAAATATAAAATTTGTTCCATTTTAAATATCCTTTTCACGGTTTGTGATACAAAATGATAAATTGTGATATTGACTGTATGTTGTCTACCTAATGTTTGTACTGACCTTTTGTATGAAAAGTAGATATGAGTTCAAATTGAACAGAAACAATGTATTTGACTAGACGTAGATTGAGTAGGAAAAAACTAATTGTTTTACTGTAAAAATGCTAGTTAAAAAGACTGTATCGCAACCTTTTTATAGTAGCTCTAACAAAGATAAGTCTATAATCTTACATAAAATACGTCGTATAGAAATTGTAAAAAATTCATTCAATATTTTTAACTCAACCCGTGCATTCCCTGAAAATATGTCTTGTGCCTTTGGCGTCTTGCGAATTGAAACATTAAAGAAATATCACGTGTATTTTAAAAAGAAGAAATTGAACTAAATAATTTTAATTATGGCATCCCTTCCATAAGTTGAAGAATTGGTGTTCATTCATATCATTGATTAATCCAATTAACTATTTATTTAGTCAAATGTGTGCACATAGCCTTAATAAATGTATAATGTATGGTATAACTACTATTGTCTGTTTGTGAATTACAATATGTGTAGTAATTTATAACAGTGTTTGAAATATCAAACATGAATAAACTAACTAGATATTTAAAAATTGATCTGGTTGAAACATAATAAAACCAAACTAAAATAATTTATGACTTTTTATTAATATAATTTACCTCCATATTTTGTCAAAGAACTGATAATTTCCAAGTTATAGAAAAGAAGTAATGGTAAAGTATTTTATTTTTTGGGGGTTTATAACATCAACTTTGAAGTTGGACATAATTATCAATTTTAATTAACTAAAAACGGACGCATACTACGCATCGTCCTTACACAGCGGTCCTAGACACCTGACGAAAATAAACTGGTATCGAAACCGATAAAGTTACTCCAAAAGTTTTTAGTTAATTAATAATAATAAATTAATAAAATGGTAATGTATTCATTAAGAACATCATATTTAATAATTATATATTTTTTATTTAAGAACATCATATTTAATAAATTCATCATTATCAGCAAAGGCTTGACAAGGTACTTCCATTCTGCTGTCTTGCGCCATTTCATTACTTGTTGACCGATCAAGACCAAACATACGCCTTCATACAGTTTTCTTGCTGTTTTTACCAGCTTAGTCTGAAGCGAGTCATTGCTCCGAAGTTGCCAAGAAGATCTTGGTAGCCATTTCTCTAACTTATTTATGATTAAGATCTTATATGAATTAAGATCTTATAAATACATTATTCAATATTTTTTGCTGTTACGTACACAAAAGTAATGTTTTTTTTAATTTGTACACAATTTTTAACAAATTCCGATCATACTAAGATATTAAAAATTAAAAATTGTTGAAGTTAAAAAATATATTTATTTTTTAAATTTTCTAGTTAAAGAATTAAATATTGATTAACTTTTTAATTTCTCTAATGAGTTTTCAAGAAAATTAATAATAGCATTACAAGGAAAAAAACAATGACCTTTTACATGTATATAATTATATAACAAAACATATGCTTTTTTAAGGAGATATATGGATATGGAGTATATCTTTTATTTTACCCATTAAATAATTTTCTGTACAATATATATTTTAAAGAATATTGATAAATATTTACTAATATATTTGCGTTTAAAATCCTTTATAGTATTTTTTCATGTAATGTAATTTTCTACTTTTAGTCTTAATATTACCTAGCATACAAAATTAGCGCCATTTTTACTCCCTTTATATTAACTCGTGACGTCTGCTTGCCTTCTTGTCTGACGAAAAAACTTTGGGTCGATTTTAAACCCCTTTCCGTGATACAATCGAGCTGAAACTTTGCAAACAGACTCGTGGCGACGATCAAGAAGATCTATCAAATTTTCATTAAAAAAAATTAATAAATTTTTGGATTTTTCAAATTTTGAATGCTTTTTTCATACAACTTATTAAGTTGTATGAAAATATTTCAACGCGTCTGGTAGACGCGAAACCTAATTATAGTATAATTTTGGATTTTTGGAAATTTTTTATCACTCCCTTTTGTAGCGTCGCCCAACCGAAGCCCAACGCCTAGGTTAAGCGAAAAAAAAATGTTTCAACTACTAAATGAGAAAGGGAGTATAATAAAAACTTGTTTTTTATGGATCGTTTACTTCCTTTCTTTTAACTCGTGGCTAGTGGCGTCTTCTTGATTGCCGGCTTGCCGTCGAAAAAACTTTGGATCAATTTTTCGTTAAAAAAAATAAATTAAAGCGTAATTTTGGATTTTTCAAATTTTTAATGGTTTTTCATACAACTTGTATGGAGATTCCGTCTCATATGGTAGACACGAAATCCGAAAATGAGAAAGGGAGTTGTAAAAACTTGTTTTTTATGGGTTAATTTTTGTGAGCTTATTAACTAATTTCCCATATAAAACTTTGATTTATTAATTATCAATTGATAATTTACAATAATCCTTAAGAAGAGAAGATTGTTCTCGAAACATGTAGATTGTTTAATCTAATAAAGTGGTGAAAACAAAGTGATTTTAATAATAATGTCACCCACAAAGTTTAAACCTTCATACAGAAAAAAAATATTCTTCGAAAAGTTATAATATTCTGTCCAGACAAACAAACGAGTGAAGCTAATATAAACGAGGTAAAAATAAACAAATATTGAGAACATCGCAAGTGTTTTTTAAATATTTTTTTAGCGTTAAATAATAGATCATTCAATCAAAAATATTTCAAAAAAATCTTAACAGCATCCATTTGTTAAATGAATACATGAATATGTACTCTATTAGACTTATTTTCGCTTAAACCAAAAAGCTTATGAAATGTATTGAAGCCAACTCTCATAACGAGTTATTTTACTTTTTGTAACGACTATCCGTGGACTTTGACCTGAAATAAATAGTTACAAACGAGATAGATAGATAGATATTTTTATTTCACAGTCATAAGTGACAACTTTTTATAATGTTTACAAAATTATATAAACATATTTTATTCTTGCTGAGGGTCTTGGCAGCAAAGTAAACACTACATTAATTTGACGCTCTGCCTGCTACACTAGTATTTTACTGTATTATATAGTAGACAGTACTCTTCCAGTAGATATAGTATATGTGCAAGATTATTTATTATTTATATAAAGTAGTTATTGTATGAATAAATCTTAATGCCAATAAAAAGTAAGTAGTAATAACAATTAATTATTAACAAATTTAATAATGGTGTTAATTCTTTATGATAAACAAAAAAATAAAATGATGTGAATTGGATATTGAATAAAGGAAAATAAATAAAGTTGTTGAAAAGATAAAAGTAAATGTTCATATAGGTACTAGTATTTTTCGTATTTTGGTTATATATTGGCTTTAACCGGTTTTATGTATGCTTTCTTCCCTTGTCATGGAGCCAGAATTTCACTTTTGAAGAAAAATTTGCGAGACAATGGCTACAAGTTTATTATAATTGAATTTTTAGTAACTAATAAATTGAATATCTTTAAGTCGATAAAAGTTAATGATATCAATAATAATTATTACTTTGTCTGTCTGTCCTCTAACGTCCGTAACTTTAGATATACAAAAAAATATCAGTTTTAATTTTTTTATTATTTTATTTATTTATTTTTATAAATAAATACTTCTTTACGAACCAGCGGGTAAAAAAGGTAAAATTCCCCCCTCCTCCTTTACCCCACCCACACCACACCATACATTTTCTATACAAATCTACACCGTTTGACAGATCTCACTCAAATTTTGCATACCTACTTATTCTTTAGGAACCGACACGTAAAAGGCGGGGTAATTTTTGGCGAGTTACAGCTAATTTAAAATAACTATGAAGTGCTTACTTGTGTATAGAGAATGATAAGACATATGATGCAAATATATGGAATATAATGTAGAAATATAAGGTAGAAAGAGTATTCTAAACTTTTAGCGTAATCTTAAGGATTCTTCTTCTTCTTCTTTTCATCATTCTAATCGTTCAATGGACGATTATGGCATGAGAACAACAGCTCTACAGTGGACTGGCCAAACCACTACTATATCAAGTTTTTGAGGCACGATGTCCTCCTTCTTCCAGGGCCCCGACTACCGTAATCTTTCCTTGCATTATGAGATGCAAGATCTCGTACTTCTCTGAATCTCTCATCACATGTCTTAGATATTGATGTTTTAGGATTTTTATTGTTTTAATATCTTATTTTTCTTTATTCTTCCGAACTATAACATCTTCATTCGTAATTCTGTTCATCCAGATTATTTTGAGTATTCTTCTGTAGATCCACATCTTGAATGCCTCAAGTTATCAATTCTTCGGTTAGCGTCTATGCTTCCATTCCATAAAATAATACCGAAAATAAGTAGCATTTGACCATTCGCATTCGTACGATATCAAACATAATAATTTCGTTGTCTTTCATAATTGTCCGTCTGTCCGTCTACCCGTACCTCTGTCTATCTGTCTGTCCCCGTAACTTCGTGTAACGTCCGTAATTTCGTTCGAATTCACGCCAAAAAAACGAAATTAAACGGCCGAAAATGGGGTTTGAACCCTGGGCTAACAAACCCGAACCGGCCGCTCAACGCATGTTTCTACGGCCGCCTCTCCGTGGACCGCCGTTTGTACTTTTTCGTAAAACTGTCTCTATGGTATAACCATTTTATTTTACATTCATATTTCTTTAAATTTTTATTCATTAATATGTATAAGAGTTTTTACTCTTCTAAATGGTCATTTAATTTTATTAGTATGTTTATGTTGTGTTGTCTTAATACTTATGCTTTATTTTATCTTATTTTGACTTTATTTTTGATTCCTTTTTCATATTCATTCCTTTTTTTATATTGATAAAGACCCATCTTCCATTTCCATATGTGCTTAAACGAATTGAGAAGTTCGTGCTACAAGGAATGCCCTCCATATTTTATAATTTCAGCAGGAATTTTATTTTATTTTTTAATGGGTCACAAATAATGAAAAACACATAACATGATAAAGATAATAGATATAATATCATCACTTGAATGTGAACAAGTAAACATAGAAATAAAAAGTAAAGGCTTAAACATTCACAAGAAAGAACAAAAAAATGTGATTTTATAGAGTGAGCTTAAACAGGGTGAGAATGAACAATGAGATCAAACAGCTAATTACGCAAGTTCGGTAATAGTTCTCTTATATTCATATGTCAATGAGGACCTTATTATTATTTTCTATTTTGTTTATGACCTCAGCATTCTGTATACAGTGTTAAAGTGGGATATATTGTTATTGAAAGTTGATGGAGAAAATGTATTATATGTCCTAAATCGGCGACTAGGAACATCCAAAATATATTTTCGATAAAAAATTCTGAGTCAATATTCCATGAATTATATTACATAGGTAGGTATATTAGATCACCAATTAATTTTATAACTTCCGATTTGTCAACATAAAACTGTTTTTCATAAGTATATAGACCAAAATTCTTTATTTCATGTTTACCGATCAATAATGTTTCTTTATGTTTCATAGAGTAGGACAAAAAGTTTTTTTAAATTAAAAGAATTTTTAAACAACTATTGTACTCACAACTTCTTTAATAGACTTACGCGAGTCTAAACATAGAGAATGTACTGTATACGGAGCGCGGACCAGAGAAGAAAATTCTATTTTTAGTTTGCCTTATCATAACTTAGCGGAAAAGAGAGAGGCACATTGTCAAGTACATTGTGAATTGAATTGAATTGAATTGTTCCCTGGACATGAATAATATATTACGTTCTGGAAATATAGTTTACAAAGGCAATAAAAGAAGATTAAATTTGACAAGAGAGATTTTTATATTTTATTAGGATGAAATTTCTATGAAATTATGTGACAGGATTTTATTGTAATAAAATCAGTAATAATGCTTTATAATACGCAAATACAATCAAAACGTACGTAGTTTAGGACTATTCATTGAATTGATACATATTACTTTTGAAATTAACAATAATACCTATAACTTATCACTAAAATTAAATCTCTCCATTACATTTTTAATTATTGAGAATTGGAAATATTGCGCATTCATTAAATTATAAATATTATAATCAAATGAAATTTTAAAATAAGTTTCGGTAAGATTAATTTACAAAATTTTTTTAGACATATTGTTATTTTATAGCTCTAAATGCATAGTATAAACTGTCTTTCTCTCTCTAAACACGAGATTTTTCTCTTACAGAGAAGTAGCATTTTAAAATAATGTTTATTGTAATGGACGACCGAACACGTAAAATAATTTTTACACATAAAATAAGTTACAATAATATAATATAATTATTATATTGAATACATGAATATATTACGGAGAAATAGCTAAAATATGAACTATGTATTTACTATATTTACAGGGATATCCACACAATTAGAAGCAATATCAAAACTCACTTTACAGCATCGGAGAGGAAAGATTAAAATAATTTAAATAAAAGTGTATCGTGCACTTTTATTTACATTACTTTAATTTAGAAAACATCCACAACTACATCAAAATAACTTATAATTTGCATTATTGTCATAAAAACACAGGTACAATCATTAATGAATAAATTGTGGTGTCGCCATAGTACTGGAAGCTGTGCGCCAACATTATTCATCGGCAGCCGGCCGCATTGCAGGCGTGCAAGGCCGGTAGCCTATATCTAGGCGGAAGGCTGTATCACGCCGCGTAGCGGAGTTCATCGCCCCGGACTCGGCGGATCGATCGTGAAGGCGCCCAGTTGCAATATATTTATTTTTGGTTTATTGCAATACTTTCATCTTTGAGTTAAACTACTAGTTTACAGGTTAATGAATTAAGAACACACCATAACATATATTTTTGAGTTAACACGTTTTATTGTGATTTTAAAGCAAAGTTCAACAGTGTTTAAATCAAATTAGAAATGCGAGTATATACAGAAAAAATCTAATCTAAGGAATCGGAAAAAAATATAATTTTTCGTATTTGTGGTCGCCTTTGATCATTTTTTAATTGGTACGTGATCCAAGAAATAAAATGCATATTTATGATATTTTTATCATTAAGTTAAGAAAATATGTATCCAGCGGTTCATTTGCGTATTATTATCGAAATTAGATTTAAAAAGTTTTAAACTAATTACATTAGTCAAACAAATATTGTGATTTAAGTACCTAAGTGAGTGAATATGCCGTACCTAGTAAAAATAAATATTTTACATAACTAATTAACATAACACATATTCATCAGATAACGTTTCCTTATATTGCACAAATTAAAATTTCAAACATTTTATAACAATAAAAAATTAGATTAACGTTTTATAAAATTATATACAATATCTTATTACGCTTTTAGTAGGAACGAGTAACAGGGAACGAGAACTGCATAGAAAGAAGCACATAATCATTTTATTTTCCTTCTTCTTCAGCTCTCTTCTCTCCACTGCTTGACACAAACCTCTTTCAACTTCTTCCACTGATCCGTCTTGACCATTCTGCATCCAGGCATCACCAGCAATCCTCCTTTATATGTCCCGGCCTACATTTGTCACTCTGTCTAGCGATATGATGCTTCCGTTGCGACATCGTCCATGACATCGGCAACTTTAGTTTACCGTCTAATTTTTTCATATCTTATTCTTTCTCGAAGACTTACACCAAACATCTGCCGCTCCATGATCGTTGTATGCATTTTAATTTATTAACACTTTTTTTCTGTAAGAGTTGTTGTCTCCAGTCCATAAATCCATAATAATAAGTCAATAATAATAATATAATCACATAAGAAAATTTGTAAGCCTTATATTCTTCAATATATAGTTACATTTCATAATATTATTACCTTTTATGTAGAATATTCCTTAAAAAGGGTTTCATTTTATAAAAAAAACCATTTAAAGCACCATTCGTCCTTGCTCTAAATATTGAAATCTATTTACCCAAAATGTTATAATAAAATATATATATAAACCCATACTTGTCAAATTCAATGAATAAATCTAAATATTTGTATCTGCAACCACATTCAATTCAGTTGAATAATGAATTGAAAGGTTCTCGGAATCGGAGAGCTAATATATTCAACATAAAAAATCAATATTATTTCGTACAAGTATGCCTTTAAAGTGGGTATATAAATAATACAATTCATACAATGACACATGCATCAACGCTTGATTGAATACATATAGGGAAAAAATGTTAGTTAGTATAAAATGATATTTTGCACAGAAATAAAATGAGGACCCTTTATTGTCAATTACACGCTTGTTGATCATTTGACAGTGGATATGAACTAAATTTAACTACCCAACACAGTATCCATTGAGTGATATATACTTGATCCGGCAATTTTCCCATTTTTTTAATTGGTCAGGGAAGCAGCCTTCGTGATAGGCTACAAAAAACGTAATGACGACGATGTGACGTGATCCTTTTCGACGTAAATTTCATTCCTCGGAGCCAAATTCTAAACATATAGGGTCCAGAGAAAAATGAGAATTTGAATGAATAGTTTCTAAGCCGATTTTCGGCATCTTTGCCATTGCAATTGTCCATTTGTGGGACAGTGCATTGTCTTAGTGAAAGAACATTTTATTGTGCACCAGTTTTGCAGCCATTTTTTTTTCAATTTTTCGTTCAAACAATCCAAAAATATGGCATAACATTCCCTCGTTGTCTTAAAATTCGACCAGGGTTTCTCGAGAAAACCAAAATTACCCATCACCTTTCCCAGATGACAAAACCATCTTCCCTCCGTTGGCGAACATTCAACACTTGCTGTTTTCTGTTTCGGCTAATGTTGGTGATGCCAAAAGTCGAGAATTTGAGCATTTTCATCATAAATTACTTCTGTATTTAATGAGAATGTCGTGTCTTAGTCACGTGACTACTTAAAATATTCTAGAAAAAGTGTGGTTTATATTTTTTCTAGAAATTTAAAAAAAACTAGCTAGTAATAATGAAACAAAGTGAGAATAAAAATTTAACTTCAAGAACCATGGTAAAAATTCACTAAGCTTCTTAAATCAGATGACATTATCTGTCGTCAAAAGTTACACCTAACAAGCGATTGACTGTGCCCTTAGAAATTTTTTGTCTCACAACAGAGTCACGTGCACATAATATAAGAAATATATGAGGATATATTAATAAATGTACAGGTCGACTTTTTGGTCATGACACTCCATGACCGCATACGTGTTGGCGTGTATTGTGTTCCAATACACAAATTAGTGTGCGTTAGAGATATCCATGCGTGAAAGAGACTTAAGTTATATTAGTCGCTTCACGCTAGATAGTATTGTTGACGAAACCACAATTGACGTCAGTGGCGCATAGTTCCGGTTATGTACACGGCGCGCAGAGTATTGTGTCAAGTTGAAAATCGCCAAATTAACTATTGAAATTTCCTTTCGCTTGTACGCTCAGATTTTTCATGCACAATATTGCAGATTTATTCGATTGTGATGCTTATATTCTTAGCATTCGTGCATACTTTCAATCTTTGTTTTTCCATAACGATACCATAGACATCCCCAACAATATCCATCCTCAACCGAGCGTCTGAACCGCACTTCGTCTTCTGCTCATCTTTAAGACTGGTGCAGAATCTCCGTGAATTTGACCTAACTCCGCTTTTATCTGGGCAGCTATCCACTTCTTTATAAAATGTTTGATCGCTGTACGGGACTAATTTATTTTCATTTTTGTGGCATCTGCTGCAATACTATCTTCGAAAGGCTGTAGAATGAAAATTGTGCATCGCTTATGACTTAAATTTGACCTAAGCTAGTGTGAAGAGTCATGCCCTTGCCATCCCTGACGTCATCAAATGAATCGTGGCGCAATGTCATACAAATTTATCAATTCACCTATGGATAATGTAATACTTTCCAAATAAGCCATCCTTATTTCGAATGTCTGTCTGTTCGTATCTCACTGGAATCAGGCTGGAATCACAACGACAATACTGATGATAACTAGCCGCTAATGAGTGTGAAACCACAATCAGCGAGAGGTTTGTGTTTCATCCAAGGGTCGTTATTAATTTTCATTATGTCCCGTGATTTTTCACGGGATTTCGGCTAGCCAAAGTTAAATGTATATATTTTTTAATACATATGTAATTTACACCATACATAATTTTTATAATGAGTGTGCAGTTTTTAAGTCTACATGTAATTATCAATTTATCAACAAAAATCTACAAATAAGAAAATATTTTTTTATATTATAGATTATGCATAATATTTTATGTATCATTAAATAAATAAATATGATGTGTACATTATTTTAGTGGCCATACTTTTGAATGTTTTAAAATAATGTACCAAAATGCTTAATTATTTATATAATTATTAAAAATGTGCATTGTTTTTTACACTTATTTATAGAAAATATCAACATGAAAATATTATGAAGGTGTTTCAGGGCCAATTGTCTCTTCGTCAGGATACAATGTATACCAAAAAATTAAAAATAAAAAACCGATGTTTAGACAAAAAAAAATAAAAAAATATATGGAAAATAAATAAATAATGAAGTACTAACATGAAAACAAATTTAAAAAATAATTATTTGTGAAAGCTTAATAATATTTCCCAAAAATTGTAATATGAATGAACAAACTAATTACTATAATGCGTAAACATATAAGCCTTCCCTAAAAGTACACCGTGGTCATAATATACCTTACGGGTCGCGATTCCACGGCCTGTGATGACGTCGCAGGGGGGCCGTGACGTAACAGATCACTGAGCCCAGAAAATGGGTCAGGAGGCCCGGGAGCACTGCAAGCAGCTCATCCTGCTCGGGGGGCGTCGTCCTTAGTGGAATGTGGGTCACAGCAGGACCTTCGGAATATGCCACGGCGCAGATTGTCAGACTGACGAAATCTATTTTTAGACTCGCTTCCATTGATGAAAAAATACACACAAATATATATGTAATTTCAATGCAATTTTTACACATATTACTACATTTTTTTTCTTCAAATTGTCTTTTACAACATAAACAAATAATTTTAAAATTAATACATTTTTTTAATTATTAACAAATGTGTACATCGAATTATCGAGGTATCGACTAATAATTAATATTTTTACACTTTTTTTTAATACAAACAAACCTTAATATAAAATAAAGATTTTTATCAACTATTTGTAAAAAATTAAGCTCACAAATTAAATTTTTTCTTCAATAACTAGAAAATGATGTTGCGGTAGCACTATTTACAAAATACATAGTTACTTACTAAATTTATTTTAGCCAGGTCCTTTTTGCAAAAGTTATCTTTTAAATTAATTTTCATTATGGTAAAATAAAATGAAATGTCATAAGAAAAAAATATATCACTTTCTTATTTATTATTCGATTCGTGACCAAATCTCATGCATTCCAAAAAATGCTACTATCGTAGTATGTGTAGATGGGGGGCGTGTTCTACTAAAAATATTAGACTTAATTTTCATGTAAAATTTCAATATTTAAGTAAAAACATAAAAAATAAAATACAGCGAAGATTTTCACATTTTTAATGTGTCAGGATTGATGAAGCTCTCTCTCTCTTTTTCTAAATCGATGTGCTCAAAAACAACGTGGTCTGCTCGTACAGTGCAAGCTGCTGTCCTCCATTCTTTGCCATCCTGGGCCTTATTTAGTGCAAGCTTTACAGCAAGGCTTTGGCCATGTCTCTGAATTTATCTATCCATCTTGTTCTTGTCCTCTGACCATTGAGGATCTCAAATTTCTCCATATTTTCTAGAAACGGCTCAAAATATAAAAAAAATATTTTCCTGCAAGTTGTGGGAAACTTTATTTTAGTACGGAGTATATTCTTCAGGATATAGTCATTCATGCGTCTTTCCATGCCAATGTATCTATCTACGACGCCACAATGGAAGATACCACATATTTATTTCATTTTGTTTAACAAAAAGTTTAACGAAAGAGTGGACCGCAGATTACCGTAATACGATTAACTTACTTCGTATTAAATTACCATCGTAATTGTTTTAAATCGAATGGTTAATAGGTCTAACCAATGAGTATGTTGTATCAGCAAATGTGTCTTCCCACCGAATAAATAATATATCCGTCAAACAAATATTTGCCTTTTTTTTAAGGCGAATATTTTAAACGTTAATTATTTAGTGAAGTAATTGAACGTCCAAGTATTAAAAATTATATAGATACATTATAAATATTGTTAATACTCGTAATAAGCGAGAAAACTGAGTTTCGATTCATTTATAGAATGATGACCTTTTTTAATTTTAGATTTTTTAATATTAAAGGACTTAAAAGTTTCTGATTCTAAAGGAGAACAATTTCCTTTATTATATTTTTCTTTGTCATCTTAAATGTCAAGTTTCCTTGTTAGAATACTAAATAAAGTTTCTTCTTTTAATCTGAAATGAGTCTACAATTACTTAATATATATAAAATGCGTTGTTTGATAAATTACATATTTTGCATTCTAGAGAAAATGATTAGTAAAAAGTTTCATAAATCAGCGCCATTAAATCAGGCTTACATTTAATGTTAATTGAATTGGGGGTGCTCTTCAAACAAAATATTTACAAGTTAAAATTATCAGACAAATTAAATTGACACCCTGTTATTTATTTTAAAAAAGAGCATTTCCTATCAAAACTTTAAAGAATCTTAACGAATGCATAACATGTATATGTATTCTATATATGTATACCTATGTATTCCTTCTAAATTAAATCATGATATTTAAATGATTGAATATTTGTATATATATTGTCACGGTATATTTCTATGGAAGGGAAACGAAACTAAAACAAATAAAAAAAATATTAATTGCGCACTCACTGGACACGAATTTAACTTAAGCACTGTTTTTAAATTCAGTCACTAAATGTTTCTAGAATATTGTTCACATACAAATTAAATAAATAGGAATTCGTACTGATTATCTCCAGTAACCCGTCTGTAAAACATATTTCATTACGCTGCTTCCATCAAATCTATGAATTTCGATATTCAATATTCCGCTCAATTTCGCACCTAGGTACTCGCCCAATATCTGTCACTCGGTTTACGTACGCCACACTGCTCTCGCTGTGGTCTATCGCTGGTAATTTTGCGTTTCTATGCCGCACTTGTCAAATGCCCAAAATTGACTTTTGAGCAGTAAACAGCCGGTCTCATTTTATTGATAAATGTGGCGTCGCGATGTTTCGAGAATTTACGAGAATAGCCCAGTCATTTCAAGAGATTTCGGAAGAATCTACTATCTCGTGATAATATTCTCCGCCCTCTTTGGCATCAGTTGAGTTAAATTTATAATTTCATGTAGGTATTTATTCTAAAAGCACAAATTTTAAATACTAATAAATCTATTAATATGACAATAAAGGATAAATTTCTCACACCCCAAATATATTTTGTTCTCTAAGCTTCCACTGGGTAACAAATCCATGAGATAGAAATACTCTCTGCGGCATAGAACATCTAACAAAATAAAATAAAAGTTATTTCAAAAGTAATTTTCCACTTTGCAAATGACGAAAGAGAGCAACATGTTTAGAGAGGATTTTCCGGTAATACTATAGTGATGATCAAACCGTTATTTTTACCATTTAGACATGGTACAGTTATTTGAGATTTGTATCCAATCGTGTTGGTGATTGGTAACTGAGATATAACTTGTCTTGTAACGCTGGCTGCCCGTCGAATTACAAAAAGTTACCAATCATCGACACAATCAGATCCAAATTTCTAATAACGGTTAGTGTGTCACTGGTTAAAATACTATCACTACAATTGTAACAGTTTTACAATTGATTACTGCTCTTAAAGACACGTTTGCATATTTTAGAAGCATTTTATGAAAAGCATATAAATTTTTAAATCTAGTTATATGTTTAGAAAAATACTTACAAAATTCGTTTATTCAAGTAATCAAATGAATAATGAAATTTTTTTGTAATAACTACTTGAGTTTAAATATTAAACATCAGGTTTCGGAAACACAGGCAGACAGGATGATAAAAAATTAATAATAAACATAAAATTATTAACTTTTGCTTACAAAATTGTATTATTACGTGCTTAATATTTTTAAAGATTATTTTTAAAACTATTTCTAGAACCTAACTGCAATACTAATAAAAACATAGTATAATGATAAGATATGGAAAAATTAAATGAAATAGTAACAATAATTCTGTTGAAAAGTGGCTATTTGGCTTTTAAACCGTTCAAATATACTATTTACATTAATTTAAAGGAACATGAATGTATGCGCGCGTATTGTAATACCCTTGGTTTTAAAAATATTACCTCGATATAAAGAATGACCCACGCGCGTAATGAAAACAGTGAGTAACCAAATAATTAACCAAATAACCTTAATAATTATAACACGTAGCCCTCCTTACTCTATTCGTAATACAGAAGGCCTCTACGTGCTCGCGTTAGAAGTGTAAATCCCAAGATCTTAGCTCGCAGTCAGGAGTTCCTTGACCCAGATCTCTCTTTTCAGTTTTAGATCAAACTCGTCTTTAGTATCGAGCCACTGGTATGTGAAAGATTATATACCGCCGGGGTTAAGATTACCTCCACAATTTGCGAGACTAACACTTGTTTTTAGTTACTAACAAGAATGAAATATACATATACGTATTATCATAATTTAACTGGTCGGATGCCGGCCGTACGTAACGCGGAATGTACCCTGTCTGCCGCGAAATTTCGTTTTTAGACACTTTTCTGTGATGGTTATATTCTTGTAAAAATCAACAATAATCGCTCAAAAATTGCAGTTTCTGGTTTCTCAATATATAGACTTCAATAATTACTTATATTTCAATAATTACTTATTCATTAATTATGAAAATAAGCAACGAAATTTATTGTCAGAAATGTACGCACATGTTTATCGAATAAAACCATGAAAGCAATAACACCAAAGATTGTTAATATTTTCAATATTTTCGTTTAGTTTTTGTTTCAATATTTTTATTTTTATTTCAATTTTTATTTTTATTTCAATTATTTTCAATGTTTTCTTTTTCTTTTTGTTTCAATATTTTCGTTCTAAATATATCAACCAACATAAAAATACTTAATTTTAAAACTTTATTTAAAAAAAACTTTTTTTAACAGATAAATAACACATGTTAACATGTACGGTTTAAAGACGACATTTGCAATGATTTTTTATCTGGTTTGCGTGGCAAATGAGATTGCTTAACAAATACAACTCGTTCACTCATTCAAAAACTTGAGATCCAATCAATGATAAGCTTTAAAAACCTATGAACGCAGTTAAAATAGGTCAAATTTGCATACGCGTTTAGGGAGCGCAGATCTGCGCTACGGCACATAGAGGGTACAAAAGTTTTCGCGCAGAACTTCGCTCCGGTACCCGACCGGTTAAAAAATATCATGAAGTTTTTCGTTTAAATCTATTTTATTTTATATGGGTAAGAGATTAAAGCGATCAATATGTATTGACCTAACGAGCATAACCAATATCGAGACAAAAGCACTTCTTTTCTGGACTCTGGATTTTGAAGAGACAGTAAATACAAAATTCTTAACCTCTCTTTACCTTCTACTATTATTTGGGT
Organism: Agrypnia vestita; assembly: GCA_016648135.1. Lineage (NCBI taxonomy): Eukaryota > Metazoa > Arthropoda > Insecta > Trichoptera > Phryganeidae > Agrypnia > Agrypnia vestita. The sequence goes on along the minus strand of JADDOH010011072.1, from coordinate 16,211 downwards.
TCTGCTTATTGATATCATTATAATTAATTAAAAGCCTACAATAAATAATTATCAAGTTGTACATAAAATGAGCATAACAGAATTATTTATTAGTTTATTATTATATATTTTTATTATTATTAGCTTAATACTGTTCATAATAAAAAAAACTATTATAGTAGGAGCCAGCAACTGCTAGACTTACGTTATAGCAATCGAACCGGGATTTTGACAGATAACATGTAATACAGGTATATTTCTTCCGCCAGACGCTTTGAAGCTCTATAAAGAATCTTGCCATTTACGTTATAATAATAAATCTGAATTTTATTATTTTATTCGGGCCATCATTCAACAATTTTTATATGGTAATGTTTACCTTACACATATGTATGTACCTGTATTACCTGTTATCTGCCAAAATCCTCCGAACTCAGTAATAATTTCATCAATTTTTTATACTGATTTTGATATTTGAGACAGAAATTTTAATTGAAATAAAACATAGAAAAATGTTTTTAATGTGCATGAAGTTGGCATTATTAGACAGATAATTTTATGGCATTAGTATTTTAATGTGATTTCGGGCATGTGGCCGCCGTGGCTGGCGCGTACACGACGTAATCTGGAAGTCCAATTTTCACAAGTATGTTCAGTGATGGGGCATGTTTTTGGTTAGCGTTGTCAATAAACAGAATTGCCGCATTTGGAGGGATGGTAATACACCAGCCACTGTCGAAACACCATACATTCTCCGCTTGATGCGCTTTATGGGGCGGTCGACTTTAGCGAGTCTTTACAACGTCATCCAGTATATAGACAAATTATATTTTTGGTATTCAAAATTTATAATCCAATTCAATTTTTGAATCGAATCCTCCCGCAAGAGAAGCTAGCTTGCGCTAGCCCCTCTCGTATCCGTAAACTTAACACAACGAAACAATGCGCGTATTACGCACTGTACCACACTAACTCAATTGCAAGCTTATATGAAAAGACCTGTACGTACGTCCAAATTACTTTTTTTATGGGATCTTTCGTGTTTAGTTTTCGAGAACCTGTTTTCTTTTTTCTTTCCAAGAATCTTTCGTGTTTGATTTTCCAGAACATTGTCGGGAAGCCAATGAATTTGAATGTTGGGATAATAATATATTATGATATAGAGATATATATTCTATTATATATCTATAACATAAAATAGACCTACCCTGCATTATATTTCACACATCTCTTTCAGATGTTGAGCTAACCCTGGTACCCATTTTCTCGCTACTTGCTTGGAACATTAGTATTTTAATTTGATCGTACTGATTAAGTATTTGTTTTTGGTTTTCTTATTCAAACATCACTTAACCCGATCCTTCATTGAATTCAATATATTTTTATTTTAACTATGTCCGTTCAGTAACGCGATAGTAAATTATATCTGATCGTTATAATTTTCCGTCTGTACGTGATACCTCATATTTTCTACCAATAAAGAACTAATATCCTCGTATGTTCATTCATAATAATTCCTTAATCCTATACTTTATACTATGCGGAACATCAACATTTTCATCACCGTCATCAATGTTTGTACCTCCCTACCTAAATGTTTTTCTGTTTCTTTCTAATTGTTTTCCTCCACCTAGCACATTTTAGCGAATAATACTTTAATTTTGTTTTTCACTCACACTCGATTCAAAGAATTATAGGTATTCCGTAAAATTCTTAATTAGAGTATTTATGAAAATAAGGAATACCTAAATAGTTTTCATTACTTATGCACTACATACTAATTCCAATGATTTTTTCGGAATGAATTTGAATGTAAAAAATTTATATACAATTACCTATGCCTTCTTTTTTGTTTGAGTATTTTAATTACTAGCTGTTCGAACCCCCCGGCCATGCACAGGGTCTACACAGGATTAAAGATATGAAAATAATCTCTTGTGGGCGCAGAAATACAGGTTTTCAATGTGTTTTGCAAAGGTTTCTATTAAAACAATTGTCCATGTATCCAGGTTGATGGATAGACTGTCTAAGAAGAAGTATGGCCTAATATTTTATCTGTCGGGAATCACGTTGCAAAATTTGGGTCCAATCGGTGAAGCGGTGTAGATTTATACAGAAAATATATCTGGGGGAGAGGATGGGTTAGAGGAGAAGGGTAGATATCGCTTATATTACCCGACTGGTCCTAAAAAATAAGTTTGCTAATTTTGAGTCCGATCGGTCGAACGGTACAGATACAGTGGGAAGGGAAGGGGTAAAAGGGAAAGGGGAAATGTCACCTATGTTACCCGCCGGGTCCCAAAGAATAAGTTTCCAAATTTTGAGTCCGATCGGTCGAACGGTACAGATTTGCATTGATAATATATCAGGGGGAAGGGAAGGGGTAAAAGGGGAAGGGGAAATGTCACCTATGTTACCCGCCGGGTCCCAAAGAATAATGTTCCAAATTTTGAGTCCGATCGGTCGAACGGTACAGATTTGCATTGAAAATATATGGTCCCTCCAGATTCTCTGCCTGCTCCATCTTAAAATGGTTTGTATGTCGCAGGTTCTGCGGATTTCCGCATTGGGTACTCTGTCTTTCATTCATACATACATAAATTAAATTTAAGAATTTAATTTAATAATTCAATACAATGGCACCATTTCATTATTAGGCTGAAAACTGAAGTATTTCCTGTTGCTCATATGCCATATCATCATAGTTCAAGGGAATCTCATACAGTAATGATTTCAACCATAAAACGCACCATAAAACGAAGGTCCAAGGAACAACCCCTTAGGGTGGTGATCGGGTCATGGTTCTCCAGAAACTATGCCAAGACAGGGCGCCAAGTTTCTGCACCTCGAACAATAATACAACATAAATATAAAATATAAACAATTCTCTCATTCACCACACGTATTTCATTTCAGATTTATATTATCTGCAGGTATCTAGTATATGTGTCTCCGATAAAGTCGCGAGTATTAGAAATTATTTTTATGTCGGCAGTATGTAGTTGACATGATTTGATGATAATGACGTGGTTCTTTGATATTTAAAACAAATTGAATTAATTGATTAAGTATGTTTTTGATGAAAAAATTTATCATAGGAAAAATAAATGAAATATTTGTGGTACCAAAGATTTGATAAAAATCATAAATCAGATTTGATAGAAAGAAAAGTAAATGAAATAAAACGAATAATTTTGAGGGTTTAGATTAAAAGAACTCGGGTATTAATTTGCTTAATTATACTATTTTTACTAACTCTTCTTCTCTCTATATTCGCGTTACAATGACCCTTATACCAGTACTTTTTCTCTACAACTCATTTTGTCAATATCTTTCTATTAATTGATGACAAATTAATTATTTGTATTTGAACCTAATTGATGTAAAAATTATATATTTGAATATTCGTTGTTGTTGAGGTTGAATTGAAAGAAAGTAAATTTATGGCTATACCTCTCGATGAGAGGTTCTGTTACTCTCCAAACTTAAGTAGTAAAATATATAAATATTATACTCACGTAATAAAACCTAATAAGCTTAATAAAAAAAATATACAATATATTTTTCCCTTCGTTTTAAAAATTAAATTAAGCAATTTTTTTAATTCTTTAAAGTTATCTATCTTCACGTGCGAGAAACAATCTTATCATCATTTCTCTTATTATTTATTAAACAAACTACAAAACAGTTTTTATTAATATCGATCGATGTGGTCTCCTTATTTTATTTTTATTTTATTTATCTTAATAATTTAGTTCCACAAATAATGTTGTGTGGGCTTAATATATGATTTCACTTAGACATATTGAATTCCATCTAATCATTCAAAAGTTTTTACAATAAAATTTTTGCTCTCCAGTTTAAACCTCCTTATATTCTTCGTGTTTTGAATTTCCTTTGGAAGGCTTTCGAAGATTTTTTTACATCATACAATTTTGTCAGGTGTTTTTTTTTTCTTTGGTAGTCTTATGTTGTCGCTTCCTCTTGAATTGTAAGAATGAAAATTCTTATTCAGCTTATGACAGGAGTCATCCTAAGAATGAAAATCCTTATTCGGCTGAATTTTTATCATGTTATGATCAGTTATTTTGTGAACACTTTTACCTCTAACTCGTAATCATTTGTGATAACAAAATCAATTAATGTTTGAGAATTTTCTGTAATTCTTGTATCTTCTTTTACCATTTGTTTCATTTAATTTTCTTCTAATAACTTGAGTATTCTTTTAGCGTAGGTGATATCTTTATTTTTTATGTTGATATTAAAATCTCCTGTAATTATATTTATATCTTCTTCTTTTAAGATACAATTACAGCATTCTTCAAAATAATCTAAAAAAAGACTTACACTTGAATTTTGTGATCTATAAAAATACACTGTAGGAAAATAGAAAGAGCACAACACAAGTTCTTGAAATTTATAAATTTCAAAATGCGTATTCTAATAGAAACCTAAAATTATGATAATTTAATGAATGTACTTCATTTGAAGAATTTATCATAAAGATGTCAGCGACATAGTGTTCCTATTTAAAATTATTAAAAGTATGTTAGACTGCCCTGAACTGATTCAGATGGTCTCGTATGATATACCGAGATAAACGAGACATCACGAAGTGTTCTTTGTAGGGACCCACAGGAATAACTATGCATTAAATTCACCGTTAACACGCATGCATCGCCTTGGAAACAAATTTTCGGAATTCGTAGACATTTTTCGTTGTAGGAGCATACCGGAATTAAAGAAATACTTAGACGTAGAATATACCAATAGAATTAATTACAGTTTAATGGACTAAGTTTTTACTTATGTTTTATTCCCCATGAATTATATTTATTAATTTATATATATTTTAAAGTGTCCTAATTATTGTTCATTTCCCTTTTAAATATTTTTGATTTTATCTTTAATATTTATTTTATATTCTTATCTTATTTATCTGGTATATTGGTTTATTTATCTTTATTTTACTCTATTACTAATTTGTTAACAGCGTTCATATATATTGTTTATTTCTATTGTTAATTTATTTTATATTGCTTTACATTGTTACATTTATTTTGTTACATTTCATAACGTTCATTTATCTTAAATATGTTTTATTTATATTATTATTTTTTAATTATTTTCTGTAAAATGTGTTTTATGTTCGGTATATAAAAAACTTTTTAATTTTCTTGTATTGTAAAAGCCCACTAGGGCGTTGATTAATAAAGAAATAAATTAATTAATAAAATAAATTATTCCCACAATTAATTGTACACAAAGCCAGGTCTGGGAAAGGTGTTCTACTAACAAAGAAGACATGTATGAAAATAAGAGTATGAAAATTAAAATTTTACGTAACATGTATAGAAATAAATAATAATAATAAAACAATATAAAGGAGGATGTTCTCCTGGTCATAATGAAAAAATTGTATCGAAATTTTCCGAAAGTTGCGTTTGTGGTATTTTTATCAAATTGAATTCTCTAAAATACAAATTCTGGGAGAGTAGCGGAAAGAGACAAAAAGACGAAGAAAATTTATACGAAAAAAAGTTTAGTCAGTACCTAAGGTGAAAACGATGAAAAAAATATATAAAAGGAGGCTGGGTGAAAGTGTGTGTGCCACGAAGAGCCGTGAATACCTTGCTAATGAACGTTTGCATCCGGAATAGATAAATCAAATCTGCAGAATGTAGGGCATTGTGTCAGGAGAAGTCCTTGGCTCGGTGTTTTCACATTACTTGTTAAACGATTAACGACTCCTTTATTATTTCCCTAGCATTGGTATTATTATATTATTATATAACACAAAGAGTTAAATTTTAATTCATATTCCGTTACACTACTGGGATTATTTATTGTATTCTATGATATTTGACAATTCCTTAAATAGTAATAAAAGCTTTTTCAAAATGCAGTGGCTAGTCTAATTGGATATTAATTTCTAATAATCATATTAATAGATTTGTTGATGAAGGGTCCATGAAAAGGAGATGGTAAGTGTTTCACTTAACATTTCTTCACTAATAAAATTTTATTTTGAAAAATTCTTAAGAGTTCGTAGTTCCATAAAAAATTATGAAAATCTTAACATTTATCTTACTATGTAAAACACAGATTGTATTCATTTCAATTAATGTAAAGAAAAGAAAAATATAAATGAAATAAATTTCAACTGATAATATGTCTATTTGTATTTTTTTCATTAATTTAGGTAGACGGTGTCTTTATCTAAAATTTCATATATTTAGGATTAACATATTCATGATTGGCTAGTGCCTCTTGCCCAATGTTTCCTGCTGTTTTTGTTCAATGGTATTTGGTTTCTCCATTCAGTGGAAGTGAATCTTCACATTGTGTACTGCGCAGGTCAGAAAAGCTCTACTGTAGACTGACCAAACGGCTGCCTTAGCCATTGTATCTTTTTCTTCTTGATCTCCTATTTCCAGCAAGAAATATAGGATCTCATACTTCTCCTGATGTCTTATATTTTCGAAATATAAAAGTTTTTTCATAATTATTGCGAGTATGGGATGATATTTTTCACGTTACCTACTATGCTGTCATTATAACGACGTCCATTGAGTTTTGTTCTGGGATATAATATCGCAAGAGTAGTTGATATACTAGAATATTAACCAGATACTGGAGGATGGTCCTATTAGGAGCCTCAAGAATCGTGAGCTTGTATGCGAAGATGTATGAATGTGGATGAGGCGAGAATCATATATCAGGACAGAAAAATGTAGCTACCCTCGCGAGAAAATGGTGTGGTAGTAAGTAAGTCATCTGTAGTGCATTTTCCTGAATCTCACAATGTCAACTCACGTACGTACACAATTTATATTCAACCTTTATATATATTTTATGATTTTTATTGTTTCGGAGATATGTTTGTAGAACTCCATTTTCAGACATATAGAAACAGTTGTTTCTTAGTTCTACATTTCAAATTTTATGAGACCGTATGAGGCATTATTGAGATTAATAATGCCTTCGTAAAGCGAAACGCGTCTCATGAAAATTAAATTCTAGAATTAAAAAGAAGTTTTTATTTATTAATAAACTGTATTGTACACATTGGTGTTAATTATAATATCATATATTTATTTGAAAAACCGAATAAGAATATTAACGCTTATCGTGTTTAAAAGTGGGGGGCTTTGTCACATATGTACCTATATATATTGTTAATGTAATCATTACTAGCATTATATTCGAATAGTGAAAAAATATATAATGTAAGACATTAGATAAAGTAAGTAAAATATAGACAAAGAAACATTAGACTAAGTTATAAAAATTAAGAAGGTATTGTAATGACATTTAAACGTATGTATATATTGATTGTTTTTGATAATATTTTTTTCATTACTTTATTGTTTTATTTCCATATGTGTGATCTTTTGTGATGTTCTGGATCATTCCTGGTCGGTGCAAACTCCTTTCATTATATTTAATTTCTTTTTTTAATAGAGATACGTGCACGAAATACATGTCCCATGAATATTTACACGTGTCATGGCTAGGGAAGAATGGATGAAAACACTGGAAATTAATTAGCAATTTATTAATTATGAGCATTTACTTTTTCAATAAATTTTTCAAGGTCACTCAAAACGAATTAAACTTAACGCTTTTTTTTAAATAAAAGTGTTTCGCATTATATCACTCGTAAATGAACACTTTATTATTGCTGGGTAACGCGTATTTATCACTTGTAGAACATTTAATTCTCGCACGTAGTATTATTATTTATTTACGTACTTTGCTCGCTTATTTCGCTCGATGTCTGTCACTTCGCAATTCGCGACTGGCCTTTCTGAGCGTTGGCTCGAGCGTACTTCACACTGAATCGAATTGTCAAACATGACAATTCATGCACCGCGACCTAATGTGTCACGGAATGGCAAGCGTAATGAATTGCGCACAGTCGGAATTCCTTGGTCATTCCAAACGTTTGAGGGCGCCGCCGCTTTGTACTGCCTATTTTGCAAAATGGCAGAACCCCCAAGCCTTTGGAATGAATGACCGTCCGCAATTCCTTTTCGGATCACCAGGTGAATGTCTCAACCACTAAGTGTTGGTCTAGGCACATTATATCCACGTCCAGCAGCTCAGTTATTTATGTATCAAGAATTTATGAGAATATTTATTTTATTTTTCATTTTGGGTGGAACTTTTCCATCGTGCGATATTCACGATATTAACAAAGTAATCCATGGCATTACTATTTATGTTTTACATTACACAACTACTCACTTAAGCTTGGTTATTAGTTACACAAGGTTGGAGATTAAGCTCACGAATCAACATTTGTATTATAAATATACCCGAGATAATCACGTATCCATGTATTATAATTCCATCGAACGAAACCTCATCAATATCCGCCTGATAAACATGTGGCACATGTTTAATAGACTGATATTATGTGATTATTGTGGATAACAATACATAACGAGCACACAAATATATATAAAATGAGTTTCTGCCAGGTTATGCACTTAAACATAATCCAAAAATCTATCTAGTCTAATCTAATAATATATCGACACTCCAGTAAAATTTGTCACGATATTTGCATTACAAATAATACGATGAAATTTTTTAGTTAAGTAATTATCAACCATACTATGTGAATTTAAAAAAAATCGTTACATTTTTTTTTAAACACTATAATTTTTACAATTTTATATATTTTCTTAGTTTTTAGTTAATCGACTATAATACCGTATCATCGACCTATACATATTTCAGATAAAATTGGAGGTTTCAATTTTCCCGCCAGTAGACCACTCTGGTTCCGAGGCAAAACATTCATGTCTAAAATACGTTATATCGGCATTTTTATTTTTTAATTAAAAAAATAATTTATATTGTTGAAAAGTGTAACAAATCATCCCTAAGATTTCAGAAAGATCGACAATATATTATATTTTTAAAAAAACCTAGAAATTCAACAATTTTTCATCGAGATTGCGTGACATTTCTTCCAATAAACAGATATAAAACGAACCGTGGGACTAGCAGATTGACCAAGCGACAGATATTCGGTGCAAGAGGTACTTACGTGCGAAACGAAGAGGATATATATATACCTAGCGATAGACAACAGTGCATCGAAGATTCTAGTAACGTGAATTAGTGCGGACCTGTGTGAAATATTCTAGAAACAATTAGTGCGAAATTAAAAAGTTTAAATAATTTTTAGTGTTTCGTTGCCTCCCCTACCTTGCTCTCCAGCTGGAAAAATTGTACGTAAATTCTTAATACTCGAAATTTTATTTTTTCTTTGGCATCACCATCATAAGCCCGAATATGTAGAGCAGGTCACGGACTCATGACTACCAATAAAATTCTCCTCCGCGGGTTCCTGTCCATATTAATAGATAAGAATTACCAAAGACAAATTTCTTAATAATAAAGTACTTTGGCATTTAAGATCGGTCATTGGTTTCGTACTGTATTGTTCACATTTTTCGCCACGGGCCAACGTCTGCATCCATGTGACGAGCAAATTTATCCGCCAATCGGGCACCGATACAGACTCCGCCATTACGCCGGACAGGGCTGACGGAGGAAATCACGTTATCGACAAGTGGAGCGACCGGCTGCTTGCGGGGGTCTTCGAGCCCGGACTCTACAACACTCATCTTTCCTAACTCATCTTTCTCCACAAAAATATTCATATTTCAATCATTTATTTATTTATATATACAGGTAGGTACATATATGAGAGGTGTAAAAGGGTATTAAAGGCAGGAATATCCGAATAAAATTTAATGTACTCATCGAGAATTACAATTTAGAATGCACTCAATTCGACATTTCATTGGAAACATTGCCTATAAATTTATAGGAAAAAATGATTTTGGAAGGGACATAAACATATGTAAAATCTATAATTGTTCTGAATAATTAATTAGCCTTTGCATTTATTACATATTACACAATTATCATCATCGTCACTCTTGACTCTACAACCCCTGGTGGGTCTTGGCCTCCTCAAGAGTCTTTCTCTACTCATCTCGGTTATTATACAATTATAGTTAGGTATATACGGGGTTATTTGTAAAACATTAATAACCTCGCAGGACTATACTCGTGTCTTGATTATGAGTGGAAAATGTTCAAGCTATCATGACCTAATATCAATAGTTAAGGAGACATGCGACATCAAAATTTGCATTTTTTTTTCAATATTTCTGACTTATTTTTTGTAAAACGTTTGACTATCATTACAGTAACTAAAATCAATTACGAAAAATTTATTCGTTTCTATACAAGTCAAATCAATAAATAAAATGATTAAAGCCCTGAAAAATTACAATTGGAATGTTTTCCAATTGGAATTCGAAGGTTTTTATTTTTTTATTTGGCTTGTATTAAAGGGAATAAATTTTTCATACTCGATATAAGTTACTGTAATGATAGTCCAACGTTTTACAAAAAATATTGTCAGAAGTATTGAAAAAAAATGCATACTTTGATGTTGCATATCTCCTTAACTATTGATATTAGGTCTTAATAGCTTGAACATTTTCGACTCACAATCAAGTCAGGAATATAGTCCTGCGAGGTTATTAATGTTTTCCAAATAACCCTGTATATAAAGTATTAACTTTATCTCTACGTAGAATGATCAATTACTACGAAGAGATACCTCGCTCTATTCTTAAGATAGCAATATAACGTAAAAATCATGTCTTGATCGCTATTATATAATATTGTAACTTCGTTATCTTGTCGCTTGACAGATGTTTTGAGATTTTGCAGTATCATATTTTTTGTCTCACCAATAAACCATAAGGCGGATCATCCGTTAACGGTAACCCAATTACGTTTTTCCTGCTCAGTTTTATAATAAACGAAAATGTATTAAACTTACTGTTCGGTAGTTACAACGGTCTTTAGAACGTATGCTTACAATATACCAAATTCGTAATATTTGGTGACGCCAAAGACTATTTACACGTCTCGTGATACACAACGTTAACCTTGTAATCCATGCACTCTACATTTGCACGGTGATTTTGTATCTCACCTATATAACATCTCATATAACCTCATGGAATTCATTAATTATTATTCTTTTTTTCAATCTTGAAATTATTTGGTTATTTTATGGTATTTAAACATTTAGGAAATGAAATGTGCAACAAAGATGTCCCTATTTTGACCGTGTATAAATGGGAATTGTTAAGTTTTCCTTTTGTGAGGTTCTAATATTTTTGACATTTTCATGGCAATCCCAGAAGTAGGTATGTTATAAAATTGATAAGCATGGAGATTCCCTGCACAATTTTGGGCAATAAGCTTTTTTTTATTGGAAAATTGAAGATGACTTATATCATCTTTACCCCCTTATCCTAATACAATCGAGGGCCCAAAGACTCGACGCAGTGTTTCCATATTCCCTTATCTTCCGTGCTTCCGTATGACTTCACTAGTCCAGACCTATTCCAGATTCTATTCTATTCCATATAATCCATTCTATTCCAGATAATCCAGACCTATTTAATGTTGTTTCTTCCAGTTTAATCTTAAGCGACCCACCGGTTGTCTTCCTTCTGGGATTGCCAAGAGGATACTTGTTAGTAATCGTTCCTCTGGCATTCTTAGCACGTGCCATCTAATGCCATCTCATTTGTGATTTTTCTATATGTAGGAGTAGGGACTTATGCCCGCAATTCTCACTCACTTAAAACTAATCTCGGTAGTCTGAATTTTTGCTCTCACTCTCTTCGTAAGGATCCAAATTTTATGACCATATATATATTCAGGTGGACCTGTATTCATATTTAAAAATAGTCAGATTTGTCTTTTTTCTCAGCTCAGATTTTCTTTTCACCGCACTCTACATAGTTTATCTCTATATAGTGTTTCTTATTCTATCTATTTCGCTTTTCCACTTCCCATCGCTAGAAAATTCCACCCCAAAGTATTTGAATTTAACGAATTGCTTCAGCTGCATCCTTTGTATAATGATCGAGCACTGCACTTGGACACTTCCTACAACCATAACCTCTGTTTTGGCAGTTCGAATCATCATTCCAACTTAAGCGCACTCTTAATTGGAGGAATTTATCCACTCTTTTAAGCAGAAGATGACTTTTAGTATCGTTTTTATGATGCAGCCGTAGATTTTAAAGCAATTTTTGTCATGCATCCTCATGCAACTATCCCATATTATTTATTTACTGATTTAGCAGAGAGAACTTGGAACCTTCGACAGGAGACTGGCTTCTCATCATGCCCACTACAACGACAACTAATTATTTTAAGTTTAATTAATTAAAATAGTATTTATTGAAATGTACAATTTTTCAATAAACCCCTGAACGCGGTTGCCGAGAACGTACTTGCTCTCTCATATGTAGAATTTCTTCTACACGATCTAACTGACCAACCACGTTCAGGGTTATCTTACCAGGATTCTAAGCCTCAATGGTTGTGGTCCATTCCCGTTACTTTCTTTCAGATTGGTTGGGGAATTGTATGGAGAAAGCAAAATAAAAAGAACAGGGCCTGTATGGTTTTTACATGAGGTTTAATTACAAAGATGTTATCCAGTCAGTTCAGTACACAGAGAATAGTTCAAAAGGCACAAATTTTACAGTATACTATACAGTTTATAAACATGGTTTCATACGGGACAATGACATACAATAGTAAAAAGGTTTAGGAAAAACACAGCGCCGAATTATCAAGTATGACCCTGGTGGCCACTAAAGTCAAAATGGATACTCCTTTATAACGGAATTTAATCACAGTCGGGTCCAATACAGAATATTAATTTACATATAGTTAAGCTTCCAGAGGTCGGCCCAGTAGAGGCTCATGGGATATAAGAGTAAGTAGGAACAGGGATTGGAACAGACTTTGTGTTTCCTATTTTAAAAGTTACATCACTTGAGTTCGATTAATGTCACTTGGTTATAACTTTTTGTAAATAGTTTGCGAATGTTATAGATTGGCCATAATTGGCTGCTGTAAATTATGTATAGGTATAATCAAACACTTGAAACCTGTAGTTTTTCTTCTGAGTATGGAGTGGATCGACCACCTTTAGTAAGGGTGCCAGCCCTGACCAGCTGTAGGAGTCGGCGGACGGTTGTCCTCCGTCAGCTGATCGATCGGAATGCCCGAACCGGGCGCCCGAAGTTTATGGTGATTTTTAAACAAGAAGACGCCAATGACGGTTGAATCTTATGAAGTCCAAAGCACGGTATTTTTATTAAAACTTAAAAGAACAGGCGTTGTTTAATAGGGGACGAAAACGATTGTTTTTATTATACCCCTTGTTGGCGGGGAATGTTCAGGACGCCAATAGTAATGTATTATATTTTTTGCAAAGGGGGCTCAAGGCGCTTGCGAGGAACCCTTTTTTTTTAACTTTGGTTTACTTCACCCTGGTTGTTTATAAAAACATAGAGAACGATTATTATAATGTATTTATTGTGAGACCGACATTGTCTCACACGACGAACTAGTTACTATATGCGTTTAAACTAGTTGAACACACTGTTTAACTTTATAACCCGGCGGGAAGTATATTATTAAATCGTTTGAACACACTGTTTAGCTTTGTAACACGGCGGAAAGTATATTATTAAATCGTTTGAACACACTGTTTAGCTTTGTAACACGGCGGGAAGTATATTATTAAATCGTTTGAACACACTGTTTAGCTTTGTAACACGGCGAGAGGTATGTTATTGGCTCACATTTGAAAATTTACAACGAACAATTCCGGCACCGTAACTTTTATACAAATGGCGGCCGTAATTTGCTTAGGGCGGACGGCGTAGCTAACGCACCGCAGAGCTCGGTTCGCGGATGGTGACTCGAAGACTGACTGGTCCAGGCTGGCTTGCCGGGCGCGGAGTTATCCTATATTAGCGCGGAGCGGAAGAGGGTGCGGGGGGGGGTTGCGCGCCGGTACAGTTGCTCCAAGAGTATGGCAGCGCGGCCCGCACGGCACGCCTTGCGTCTCCTGCCCGGAGGCCCCGCGACGGCAGTGGACAGGGATACTATCATAGTGTGTGTGACTCGTAAGCCTGTGTGTGTAACCTACGCGCGCTGGCTCCGGCCGCCTCGCTCGACGTGTGAGATTTCGCGTATTATTTGGTTAGGACGGAATATGTAATATTTACTTATTTTAAATTTATTTTGTTACGACAGAATAGTAATACTTCCTTTTTTGTCTAAAAGGAAGCATTACACATTCCCTTATCAGGTAATAATAAAAAAAAAAACAAACAAAAAAAAGGATTCATTGGTAAATTAATAATTATATAGGGAATCCAGGCCTTACGGTGTACCACCAAGGATCTTGTTTGTAAACCCTTAGTTCAACTTTGAGTGAGGATACTCCATGACAGAGTACGGATTGTCAGTGTTTACAAAAAAAACATGGAAATTATCGTAATATGCGAGTGGTAGGCTCTATACGGCAGATTTGTCAACGTTACAAGGTTCTAATAGGCGGAATTGTTCGCCGGGTTAAATTAAAAATAATATTTTTATAAAAAATGGCCTTTTTGCCAGTAATACCAACTTAATTAATAGTAATAACAATTAATTATCAGGTGTGAAGACCACCTATCGTGTTCATTAGCGCCGGTACAAACCGGCCCGACTCCCGGATAGGTCGAAACACCTCAGGGTCGTCACCCTGGCTGACCTAATTTTGACTCGTCCGGTCCATACAAGGCTCAATACAAGACATGGCTTGCGATGAACATTCTGTAGGGGTGTCACGCGACTCCGCTTCGCGTCAAAGCCTACGTGATCCTTACAAAAAGTTTTGTCATCACAGGTTCAGGTGAACAGTGACAATCCCGTTACCGTGGTATAATGGTAACAGGCGTACTGGAATAAGTGATAAAAAAATCTCATGTAAACCAAAAAAAATAGTTTTGGTAACAGGTGAATTTTCAAAAAGAATTTTGGAAATGAACAACGGGACAGCCCCGTTACCATGGTGTGATGGTAACAGGCGTACCAAAATGAGCGATAAAAAAAAATTTATACATATAAAAAAATAGTTTTTCGTAACATGTGAATTTTCAAAACGAATTTTTGGAAATGAACAACGGGACAGCCCCGTTACCATGGTGTGATGGTAACAGGCGTACCGAAATAAGCGATAAAATTTTTTTTTTATAAATAAAAAATAGTTTTTGTAACATGTGAATTTTCAAAACGAATTTTGGAAATGAACAACGGGACAGCCCCGTTACCATGGTGTGATGGTAACAGGCGTACCGAAATAAGCGATAAAAAAAAATTATACATATAAAAATAGTTTTTGTAACATGTGAATTTTCAAAACGAAATTTATACATATAAAAAAAATAGTTTTGTAACATGTGAATTTTCAAAACGAATTTTGGAAATGAACAACGGGACAGCCCCGTTACCATGGTGTGATGGTAACAGGCGTACCGAAATAAGCGATAAAATTTTTTTACATATATAAAAATAGTTTTTGTAACATGTGAATTTTCAAAACGAATAAGCGATACACAATTTGTTAATGAAGATAACTACCGTGACCTAAAAAATAGCGAAATACAAAAAAAAACTTAATACCTAAAAACTAACGACCTAGCGGGAGGACGTGTCTATTTATATACATAGTGGCAGCCCTGGGATTTTTTGCTTAGTGCAAGGTCTAAATCTTAATTTAACTTATCAACTATAGTGGGTATCCGAGTAGAGATGAACTCTATAAAAGACAATACCGTATGTACTTCGGATCGCGGTACACCCTGTGTATGATTTGCTTAAGGCTGGGGTCCTCGTCCTGCATTTGTCACGTCCGGTAGTTCCCAGGGCGCCGTTAATAGTAGGGCGTCAATTCGTATTGAACTCGTTGTTCACTTTCGCGCGGTCTCTGCTCGACCACATGGTGGATCAGGGCTACCACAAATAGGGTGATCCCCTTTTAAAAGGTAGTGAGTGGTAGCGTTCAAGAATATCGCTTGGTCAGTCGCCTTCAAGTCGCGGGGGGGGGGTTTTGACTTATACTCTCGCATTTATTCATTCAACTTGCACGGCCGTGTCTTTCAAACAAACTCAGATATACTATCCTAATTCGTCGCATTCACCGTAATCATGCAGGGGGGGGGGGCTAAGTGTGGCGTTTATTTTCTTTATTATTTTTTTGTGATGAACATACCTTTGGGTAGATAGCTATGTTAAGTTGAAAACGACTAGAGACAAGCGAACACTCT